>APFE031657892.1:0-14083 GCA_000404065.3 Pinus taeda | reverse complement strand
GCAACAAGTCCACTCTAACATAGGCTCGATGTTCCCAATATGAAATACATTTTGCGCTGCAAAGATTCCAGTTCACCTTACTAAGATTGGAGGATGGCCTTAGATACTTGGGTTACAAGTTGAAGCCTCTAGGGTATAAAATAGCAGATTAGACATGGCTTATTTCCAAGATGGAGAAAAGACTCAATATTTGGTACTAGAAATACTTATCCAGGGCAGGCAGACTCATCCCGATTAAAGTTATTCTTGAGGCCACTCCAATCTATTGGATGCCATTGGCATGGATTCCTCGTGATATACTCTCCAGGATCTAGGCCTTATGTTGCAGATTCCTTTGGAAGGGAAAACAGACAGGCATAATTTTTTCATGGGTCAAGTGGGAGGCACTCAATTTACCTAAGAAATGGGGAGGATGGGGCATCAAGAAATTAGAGGATTTGTCCTCTACTCTGGTAGCCAAACATGGATGGCAGCTTGTTACATCAAACAACCTATGGACAAGGGTGGTTGTATCAAAATACATCGCCCCTCTTAACTTGATGGACTGGCTAAGACAACCTCAAAGATACCACACATGGGTATAAATCATATGGAAGGCTATAATTAAATCTCTCGACATCATCAAAGCTGGCATCACTTGGAAAATACAGTCTGGACTGGCTGTGAGGATTGGACTAGACCCATGGATTGGCTACGGGAATGCCCACAGGTTGCCAAATGAGCTCAAGAATTTTCTCTGAGATATCAACATTACCCATATCGGCCACATAGCAGACCCAGAGCACACCACTTTATTTCAGCAAGCTTGGAAATCAACCCAGAGAATAAACATTCCATAATAATGGACACAGCAGTGGAATGCATATATTGGGGCTCTTACTGAAGCTCACATCCGGATTGGCGAAGGGGAATATGAGGTAATATGGGCGCTATCGAAAGATGGAAAATATACCCCAAAGGAAGGATACCTTGTGATATCCGAAGCTCGATGTCCATAAGCCATCGAGTCATGGTGGAAGCACTTATGGAAGCTCAAGCCCCCCCCATGAATAGAATTCTCATGTGGACCATATTGAGAAACAAAATTCCCACAGGAGATAATCTTCTCAAACGAGCACAACACGACCATTTTTGGTGTTGCCTTTGCAAATGAAATAATGAATCTGTCACACATCTATTTATTGAGTGTCAGGCCACACAAGACCTCTTGCAATCGATATTAATTGTGGCTGCATCTTCGACCAAGTGGAAAGGTATTATTGTAAAGGAGGCCTGGTCATCATGGTGGTCAAGCATTGTCCCAACAAAGCTCTGGAACCTCCCGTTCCTCATCAGTTGGGGCCTTTGGATCGACCACAACAAGCTTATATTCCATAACACCTCTCCGCATTGTCCTTCCATCGCTTCCCATATCATGACTAATTACTCTATCATCCCTGATGACGATGAGACTGCACGACCTCAAACCATTGTTCCTGAAACCATTAATCATTCGGAGCCTTTGGCTTCTTTGATGGTTTCGCACAGGAAGGAGGGTGCGATGGAGGGGCCATTCTGTATATTAGTTATTACCATTATTACCATATACAAATGGGATTAGGATGGGGCACAAATAACTTCGCTGAACTATCCACTGTAAAATTCCTCATACAATTTTCTTTGGAAAACCACTATAGAGATCTACAACTCTTTGGGGACTCAAAATTTGTATGTGACTGGTTAAACAAAACAACTAGATGTTCTCCATATACTTTGAGACATATAATGGATGAGGCTCTTCGACTTATTACATCTTTTGACACATTTGCATGCCATCACATTTTCAGGGAACATAATGTAGATGCTAAAAGATTATCCAAAGAAGTTGCCCGCAACAAGCTCATATTCCATAACACCTCTCCGCATTGTCCTTCCATTGCTTCCCATATCATGACTAATTACTCTATCATCCCTGATGACGATGAGACTGCACGACCTCAAACCGTTGTTCCTGAAACCATTAATCATTCGAAGCCTTTGGCTTCTTTGATGGTTTCGCACAGGAAGGAGGGTGCGATGGAGGGTCCATTCTGTATATCAGTTATTACCATTATTACCATATGCAAATGGGATTAGGATGGGGCACAAATAACTTCGTTGAACTATCCACTGTAAAATTCCTCATACAATTTGCTTTGGAAAACCACTATAGAGATCTACAACTCTTTGGGGACTCAAAAGTTGTATGTGACTGGTTAAACAAAACAACTAGATGTTCTCCATATACTTTGAGACATATAATGGATGAGGCTCTTCGACTTATTACATCTTTTGACACATTTTCATGCCATCACATTTTCAGGGAACATAATGTAGATGCTAAAAGATTATCCAAAGAAGTTGCGGACAAGCCTTTTGGCACTTGGATGATTCAGGAACACAAGGAAGGGGCCAATTATTAGTACTACCAGTGGCATTTTATGGACATAGATGTGTAGCAGCCTCACAGCCAACATTGCTACATGTTTTTATTTTTTCATCTTAGTTTCCATATGTAAATATTCATATGTTTTGTTTACAACAAGAACAATGCGGTTAGAGTTTTTTTTTGTAAAACATTATGCTTAATACATCTGAGAATGATGCCTCCCTCCGTGGACACAAGGCATCAAATTTAGATCTATACTGGAGAACTTACCCTCTTACAACATATGCATCATGCATATACAACATGTAATTTTCTCACTTAATGGAAATTATGTTTTTTGAAGAAAAATTAAAAAAATAAAAATTATAAATATAAATATAATTAACATGGATCTTAATAAAACCAACCAATTAAACTCACACTCAAAACTTACCTCTCAAACCTTATCAATATAACATTATCTTTTATTTCAACAATAATTTAAAATAATATATTTTGAAATTTAAAATTAAAATAAAATAATTTTTTAAATATTATTTTTTAAGAATTTTTTAAAATTTGGGCATAAATATTTTTAATAATATTTTTCAAAAAAATCTGGACAAATCAACCTAAAAAATTCAATTCACATCGTATAGAACTAGTAAAACCTAAACCCAAACCAAACCTCAAAACTAGTTTTATTTTATTAATATTAAAATAACTAAATTTATTTTATTAATATTAAAATAATCTTATTTTACTAATATTATTTCATTACAAATAAAATATTTTCACTAACATTTTTGAAATCCTCATTCTCCATAGCTATTGAATTGAGTTTTAGGTAGGGTTTTATTCTATTAATATTAAAATCTCTTGATTACACATTCGGGTGTGATAAGAGGATCTGTTCTTGAATATGAAATAGACTATATTTTTATAATTTGATATATTTTTATGGTATTGTATAGCTTAGTATAATTTGATGAGTATGTTGTATTTTGATAACTATAATAAAAATATTTTTTTTCCAAACTCAAAATATTCACTTAAATTTTAAACAGATATTTTTTTTAAACAATTTTACTTTTTACTCAAACCAATATCATTTTTTAAATCAAGAGAAGAAAAAGGTTAATTCAACCTAAATAATAGAAAATTTTACTTCAAAATCTTTTAATACTTCTTTTAATTAAATATTTGTAAAATGAATCTTTAAAATGAGAAACCATATATGTTAAGTTGAAGTAGTTTTACTATACATTTTGATATCATGCTATGTAAAAAACATCATTAAATCTAATATTGATATTAAAAGATTAATAATAAATTTAATATAATATTCATTTTGTTCTATTATAACATATTATGATATATCATGATATATAATTAAATTCTAGATATATATAAAGGGAATAACAAAGACATAGAGTGATAGAGGTGGAGTGATAGAGGGAGTGACAAGGGAATGAAGGAGAGAGAAAGAAGGAGAGGGGAGAGGAGTAATGAAAAGAGAGAGAAAGAGAGGAGTGAGAGAGGGAGAGAGGGGGAGGGAGATAGTGACAAGGCATGAGGGAAGGGAGAGAGAGAGATGGGGGGAGAGAGGAGGTAGGAAACAAAGGGAGACAGGGGAAGGACCACGGAGAGGACTTGAGAGGGAGGGACAGAGAGATGGAGTTGGAAGCAGAGAGAGGGAGTGAAGAAGAAATATATAGAGAGAGAAAAGTAGCGCGAGAGAGTGAGAGGGAATGACAAGGGAGAGATGGAGAAAGACTGTGTATGTTTTGGGGTAAGATAGAAAGATAAAGGAGAGATGGAAGGAAGTGGGAAGAGAAGCAGAGAGGGAGGGAGATAGTGACTAGGTTGGAGGGTGAAGAGAGAGGGACAGAGGAGGGAGAGACAGAGGAAGGTGGGAAAGAAAGGGTTGGAGAAGAAGAAAGAGAGAGAGGATGTGAGAGAGAAGGAGAGAGGGAGGTGGAGAGAGAGGGAGGTAAGAAGAAAGACATAGAGAGAGAAATGTGGAGAGAGAGAGGGAGTGATAGGGGAGATAGAGAGGGAGGGAGAGAGGAGAGGATGAGGGAAGATAGACAGAAGGGGGGAGAGGGAGATGACGATTAAGAGGGAGGGAGAGATAGATAGATATGGAGAAAGAATGTGTATGTTTTGGGGGTGATATAGAGAGACAAAGGAGAGGTAGAGAGAGATAGAGATAGAGATGGGAGGTGTAGAGAGGGAAGAAGAGAGAGATAGAGAGAGGGAGAGATGGAGGGAGAGATAGATAGATATGGAGAGAGAATGTGTGTGTGTTTGGGGTGTGAGAAAGAGGGAAGAACATTTCTTGGGCTAGAGAGGAGTGAGAGAGGGAAGAACATTTTTGGGCTAGATGCATTTATTTCAATATAGATGATGATTTCTAATTCTATTCGATTGCTTGCACTAGATGCATTTATTTGAGTGTAGATGATGATTTCTAATCCTATTCGATTGCTTGCAGTAGATGCATTTGTTTTCAACGTAGATGATGATTTCTAATCCTACTTGATTTCTTGGTCTATATGCATTGATTTCAGTGTAGATGGTGTTTTCTAATCATATTTGATTGCTTGCAGTAGATGCATTTATTTAGGCATGCATGTTGATTTCTAATTACATTTTATTTCTTGCGCTAGATGCATGGATTTCAATTTAGATGTTGATTTCTAGGATTATTTTATTTCTTAGTGTAGATGTTGTTTTCTAATTCTATTTCATTCCTTGCATTAGATGGATTAGATGTTGTTAATATTGAGGCTGTAAATTGTTAAAAATATGTTTCAATATTAGATGGAGGAGGGAGAAAGGGAAGAATATTTCTTGAACTAGATGAATTTATTTTGGTGTATATGGCGATTTCTAGTCCTATTTGATTGCTTGCACTAGATTCATTGATTTTAGTGTAGATGTTGCCTTCTAATTATATTTTATTGCTTGCACTAGATGTATTGATTTTAGTGTAGATGTTGATTTCTAATCTTATTTAATTGCTTGCTAGATGCATTGATTTCAATGTAGATGTCAATTTATAATCCTATTTGATTGCATGCACAAGATGCATTGATTTCAGTGTAGATGTTGATTTATAATCTCATTTGATTTCTTGCATTACATGAACTAATTTTAGTGTAGATTTTGTTTTATAATCATATTTGATTGCATGAATTAGATGCATTATATTTTAATCTTAAGGCAATAGATTATTAAAAGAAATATTTTTCAAATATATATTTAGTAATGCCTAGAGGGACACTATTAAGAATTAATTGACCTAGAATTAAAATGAAATAGATGTGTAGAATCAATCCTCATGCAAATTAATCCTTCACAAGATCATCTCCCTTCTTCATCGCCAACTAATTACTGATAGACAATTACATATATTCAAAATATATTCAAAATTAATAATATATAATTGCGTACAACAATGTATTCAAAATATTTACAAGAGGAGAGGATATATTTTTTAAAACTAAAAACAAATCAAAATATTCTTGAAAGATATATGATAATTGTTTGGATGTAAATATTTTATAAATTTTGCCACCCATTAAAAAAATTCAAAAATATACTATTTCTTGACTTTGCAAAATAAACTATAGATAAAAACATCATCAAAATATTCTTGAAGGAAATAAATTATTTCAAACATTAGCAAAGAAACAAATTATTTCAAGAGGAATATTAAGATAGTAAATTATTAAAAATGCTCGTCAATATATATTTAGTAATACCTAGAGGGACACTATTAATAATTAATTATTTGTTAGAAGTTGTGATACCTAAAATTAAATGAAATATATATGTAGTATCAAGCCTCCTACAAACTATTGAAAATATTGTCTCTCTTCTTCATCACCAACTAGTTATTAATAGACAATTACATACACATATAAACATATAACACAACAATTGTAACATTCACAAACACTACCATCCAAATCCAAACATGTAAAACACAAAAACCACTCAAAACATCCAAAAAAAGATGTATAAACCATTCTGGACAAACAACACTGACTAAATTAAAGAAGAGAATGATATGGTCATGCCAAGCAAAGAAAACAAATGAGAATTTTCAAGTTAATATCAAACATATACATAATAATGATGATATAAAATTGTGGCATTGTTGCCCTCAACTCGAACCCACTTAGATCCATCTAACACCGGATCTATCATGCAGCGAGAGGGACCAAATCCCTCGAGGCACAAACCTTTCCTAAAGTTCTACACTCCAAAAAGAAAGTTTGCACCTCGAGGGATTTGATCCCTCTAGGTGAATGATAGATCTAGTATTAGATGGATCTAAGTTGGTTAACACAACAAAAAAAGATAACCAAATTTATATGGTAGTGCATTTAACCTTTTGTAAAGCCTTACTATGTTTGATTCATCATTATCATTACAAAGGGAAAAATGAAATTTCCTTTTATATAGCTATATGTGTAGCCTCTCCAACTAGAAGACATAAAACTAATTCAAAATCAAATAATTATGAAAGTCCATTTTTCTACAAAATTTCGGATATAATAATGATAATATTTAAGGTGGGGTCGATGTTTTATGCATTTTCTATTTGTGTTAAGTTCATCATTATACAAAATATGAGTTTTAAAGTGAATATATTGAATTTTGGTGATTTTTTTTTTCTTTTAGTGTTAATGGTTTATGATTTCTTTTTAGTGTGTTGATTCTAGATTATTGAAATAATATAGGTTCCTCGGTCCAACCCAATTTAAACTTGAGTCTATGTGCGTCACTATTTGTAGCCCTATAAATATGAGTTAGACATATATGTGAAAGATGTATGTGGATTCAAAATTTTATCATAGAAGGGTTGTGTTGTAGCAGCTACAACCACCCTCCAAAACTTGGGCCTGCATCCAAACTCAGAGACTCCCTTGAGAGTTTCACTTGATGGTTGCATACACTCAGGTTCACTCTGTAAGCTCATGTGAGCCTTCACACCCACCTCACTTGTTCATTCCACCCAAGCTTTTGCATGTTGATGTCAATGTCTTGCTTGCGACCATGTTCTGGTCAAGGTCTTAGCTTGATGTGTACATGTCATGTTCACTATGAAATCATTTGTCACACTCACACACAGAGTCCTATTCACTGTTGCACAAGCGTCGTCATGGTCGATCAAAGATTAATCACGAGTGTCGCGCTTGTCGCTTACACCATCATTCAATCATGTTGAACATTTGTGTCTGGTTGGTTTGAGTCATCTCGTCATCAAGTCATGGGGATGTGTGTTGTAAGATCACATTTTCATCTTTGACTCATCCACACACTTAGCCACGTTGCTGAGGTTATCACAACCAAACTCCCCTCTGACAGTCAAACATAACCCTGCCATCAACTCGATCGATTGTCACCTAGAACAGTGCAAAAGCACCAAGCAAGTCTTTTCAAGTTGCGCTGCCTGCAAGCAATTCCATCAACCTTCATGCTGGCCACCTGGAGATTTTGTTGTAGGGTAAACCACCCGCACATACCCACAGTATCCATTTACCAAAATAATGCATCCAAAACTGTCCCAGGTCATTGGACTCTACAATGGAATCAAATATTCAAACCATAAATGGTCATGGCCCTTTATAGGCTCCTTTCTTATCGGAACTTTAATCACCTTGCGTGAACCTTCCTATCAGGACTATATTAAATCCCTTCAACCATAGGTTATGCCTTTGGTTAACTCCTCGTTGCATATATATAATGCCTTTCCCTTTACTAAAGGGAAAATCATACACATACCCACCTTTTCTACCTTTATATGGTTCCTGCACAAATTTCGAGCTTAAAATATCTATCGCAATCACTATCAACTATCAGGACTTCCACAGTCTTAACACATATGCACCATCCCTTCTCTGACTCCAATCTCCACTATCGAAATGCTAAAGCATGTTTTCACGTTAAAAATCCCACACCATATAAACTATCGAGCATGATAATATATGGGAATACAAAGGAAATTCCCCTCCTAATAACATCCATGGACTTTAAATATATATAGACCTGCAACTATGATTATTGTCAGGTCCGGTCACTATTTACTCCACGCTTCCACTACGCTGAACTTTGATGTTTCTGAACTCCGTTATTCTGATAATCGCTATCGGATATCGCTCATCCACCCACACATTACTTCTTCTGTTGTGAACTTCTGATTGCGCAATCGTTGATTAGATTATCGGTGATATCACCAATCGCTCATCGGAGTATCGCTAGGTTTGTTATCACTGTCCCTTGGCACCTCTGAAATGTGTTTGTGATTTAAATCATGGTCATTGATATTTGAAGATCCAACGGCTACTCAGTATCAATTCTGGACTTCTCTGCTCATCCCTTTTACTTGGAAAGTTACGTTGTTTCTTCAATTTCTCGGTGATTTGGCTTCTTTAAAGGTTCTTCCCTTTTGCTCATTCACATCTTGTCCTTCATTCTGGGCTTAAATCCTCACTCTCCTTTTATCTATGTCCTTCTTGCAGAGCTCTAATGGATTCAATGATCCATTTCGATTCTTCTGAATCGTGTTCCTCTCTCTCTGCTTCTGTGTCCTTCATAATTCTACCTGCAACTTGGAGAGCCTACGAATTCATAGTAAATCACTCATGAAATGCTTCTTAAACATACTGACAGAGACATGAATCGATCTTTCATATATTAATATAAAAGCTCAGATTACATTTGAGACTCTTCGGTCTCACACACACACACATACATAGGCCTAATTCTACTATTAGTGGCCTCTTCCTATTGAACACGCAGGTTCACTATTTAAAAGAATGCAATGGATTGGATCATTGGAGGATCCGATCACCCCTCTAACAAAATCCGTAAAGCTCTTTGCATGCATACATATGTGGAAAACTTTATCCACTCCATATTTTTCTCTGTTTTAAAACAAAAAAGTCTCCTTATCGCTCAATGATCCCTATCTACTCTAATTAATTCCTAAAAACTCACTCTTGCTCCTAGAGAGTTGGATTTGACTCCTACCACTCATGTTCTCATTTATTTATTTTGAGAACATTTAGATATTATCACATTATCCAATAAAATCACACTTAAAGGCCTAACTATTGCATAAACTTGATAGCTAGGAAAACTATTTCCTAAAATGCATGACCCCATATGTCTACTATTTATAATGATTTTCCTTTGGCTGAATTCTCCTGCATCAGACTCCCAAAGTAGAAAATATTCATTATCTCCTAATCATGTGTCTTTTGGTTTTGGTCTTCCTGGATCCCATGCTTTTTTCTGTAATTGTTCGAATGCTCTGCTTTTTTACTGTTGTTGTACTTTTGTTGTCTTTTGCTCCATTCTCTTCTTCCTATCAATCAGGTTCAACTTCTTATTGATCTTTCTTGATATTGTTACCATTTTCCTATGTTTGGACTGCTTCATCATCTTCTGCCATATTTCTTCAATTTCTATGTCCAACATATCTTTGGGTTGGTCCATCTTCTGCTTCATATTTCTTTGTTCCAGGTTACGGTTGTTGTCTTCTATGCTGACTCTTGCTTTTCTTGCTTCAACTTTTTGTTTTCTTGCTCAATGCTTGTTGTGACTCCTATGTTGAATTCTCTTTTACTTGCTTTATTCTTTGGTTTACTTGCTTTACTGACTTCCTCCCTATCATCCTTACCCTCTTTCATGATTGAATCATGACTATCCGGCACTTCCTCCAGCGAATTAATTTCTCCATTCCATGGATTGAATTCTTCCATATAATTCTCTTATTTCACTTTTATTTGGTTTTTCACTTGTGTCAAATATCCTCCAGCATTTTCAACAAAACTTGCACACTCAAAACACTTGTTAAAATAAAAAATATAAGGTTTTTGTGCCTTATCTTCCTTTGAAAACAATTTAGTTTGTTGCTCCCTTTTCTCCTTATCCTCTATTAGCACATCAGTATGTTCATTCGAATTCTCAGCAGAATTCATGAGAATGTTAGTTAGTCTCTCTTCCACACCATCTGTTCTAGTGATGTCTCCCTGCTTGGGTTCACAATAGTGAAATTCTCCTTCCTTAACCTATTACTGGTTATCTTTACTTTGAAATTGTTTGATTCCATCTTCAAACAACCTCTGATCAATCTCTTTGATCACATACTCATATCCATTCATGCTTTTTAATGACCCTGCAAACAAATTATTTCATCTTCTTGTCTCCATGGCTACTTGAGACACGTATTCTTCTTCAGAAACTGTAACTGCGCCTTCTGTTCTACCATCAGGTTCTTTCATTAGTTTCTCCAGTAGTTTAATCTCCTCTTCACACTTAGCAAGAACTTCATCATAATGCTCTCTTCTAGCTTCATCCTTCACATGCTGTGTTACAGTATTAAAATGTTGTCTTCCTTTGACCCTTGTACTCTCAAGGTCTTTCTGTTGTAGCAAATTCACTACTTCCCTCTTTCAAGAGGTCTTCTTCATCATAATTTGTTCTCCTAGAGTACTCCTCCAGACTTTCGACATCTTCAAAAGATTGTCTATCCTCTTCAAAACACTCCTTTGTTAATGTTATTTCTCTCTTTTCTAAGTCTTTCCCATAGAATTCCTCTTCCTTAAAATCTTTCAGTAGATGTTCTTCTTCTTCCCGGACTGTCTCAACAGTTTTCATGGCTATTTCCATTGTGCCTATCATCATGGTGAATTAATGATCCTTTACTATGTTTTCAACTAACATAGTCTCTTCCTCAAGTTTGCCTTCAGTCCCTTGCTGTTTATCTTCTCTGAAGATATCTTCAAATGGTTGCTTTTCTCCTGTAATATCTGCCATCATACATAAACTATTGTTTTAAAAATATAAGACCCTATGGTCTCACTTGATGGTTTAACCATCATATTTCCTTGTTGTTCTAAATCATTCATATGATTCAGTTTGATAGTCTCTTCTTCAATCTCTTCAAGCCCTTCACTTGATTGCTTGATATCTTCCTCCAGCTGTATATGAGATCTATCTATCTCATCTCCTTCCATAAAAGAATTTAGATTCTACATGTCTTCTTCCTTCTTCATGACAATATCAACTAATTGTCCTTCACCTGCAAACATACACAAATTGTTAGATTTAAAATCATCAGACCTTTTGGTCTCACTTGAAGTTTCAGTCTTCAAGTCTTCATCTTTAATTTCTCCAAAAAATTCTCCTTGTTCTGGTTTACAAATGGATTCTTCAATTTCTAACTCAACTTCCTTGAGTTTTTCCTTCATCAACTTTACTTGCATTTGCTATAGCCTTCTCTGCATCTCATTCCATTCCAATGGCTTTCCTCAAACATTCTCCTTAATGCATTGAGTTGTTCTTTTAATTCAGCAACCTCTTTGTCAATTTCTTCTTGACTCATCCTCTTTCCATTTGCTTTGGCATCCTCTTTCTTATATCCTCTATTGTGGCTTCTCTCTGAACCTCTGTTATGACTATCAGTACTCATCTTCTTCTCTTTTTTCTTCATGAGCTCTTCTGCAGCAAGCCTCTGCAACAACTAGTCCTCTTGGCTGCAATCTTACCTCACTAAGATTTCCTCACTTAGTCTTTTGGTAAGCATAGGTCCTCTGTCTAGAACCTTTTCTTCTTGAGCAACACCTTTGCTACTTCAAGGCTTCTACAATCTCTCACTCTCTCTTGAGAACACTTCAATTATCCTCTCTGTCAATTTCCTTATTGGATTCCTCAGTTTCACTGCCACTTCTTCTTCAAAGTATTCCCCTTACTCTGTCTTTAAGAACACATTTGGTTCTTCTCTCGCAGCTTCTCTTGCTGTCAACTGTGCATTAGTATAAAAACACACACTCTTAAATTAAAACAGAACGCATTACCTCACCTTCAAGATCTCAGCATGATCTTGTTTCACCCATTCTTCTGCACTTGAATGGATTGTCCTCTAGTTGGTTGCTATGATACCACTAATGGTGCAGGGTAAACCACCCACACATACCCACAATATGGATTTATCAAAATAATGCATCCAAAACTATCCCAGGTCATTGAACTCTACAACGTAGTCAAATTTTCGGACCTTAAATGGTCATGGCCCTTTATAAGTTCCTTTCTTATCGGAACTTCAATCACCTTGCCTGAGCCTTCCTATTGGGACTATATTAAAACCCTTGAACCATAGGTTATGCCTTTGGTTAACTCCTCATTGCATATATATAACGCCTTTCCATTTACTAAAGGGAAACTCATACATAAACCCACCTTTTCCACCTTTATATGGTTCCTGAACAAATTCCAAGGTTGAAACCTCTATCGAAATCGCTATCGGCTATCGATACTGCCACAGTCTTAACATATATGCACCATCCTTTCTCTGAATCCAATCTCCACTATTGGAATGCTAACACATGTTTTCATGTTAAAAATCTCGTGCCATATAAACTAGAAAGCATGATAATATACGGGAATACAAAGGAAATTCCCCTCCTAACAGCATCACGGACTTTAAATTTATATAGACCCACGACTATGATTATCATCGGGTCCCATCACTATTTACTCCATGTTTCCGCTGCGCCTAACTTGGATGGTTCCAAACTCCGATATTCTGATAATCACTATCAAATATCGCTCATCCACCCACGCATTACCTCTTCCATTGTGAACCTCCGATTGCGAGATCGCCAATTGGATTTTCGACGATATCGCCAATCGCTCGTCGAAGTATCAGTGGGTTTGTTATCACCGTCCCTTGGCACCTTTGAAATGCGATTGCAATTTCAATCGTGGTCGTGGATCTTTGAAGATCCAATAGCTATTGAGTATCAACTCTGGACTTCTCCGCTCATCCCTTTTGCTTGGAAAGTTATGTTGTTTCTTCAATTTCTCGATAATTTGGCTTCTTTAAAGGTTCCAGCCTTCTGCTCATTCGCAGCTTGTTCTTCCTTTTGGGCTTAACTCCTCACTCTCCTTTGATCTCTATCCTTCTTGAAGAGCTTTAATGGATTCAATAATCCATTTTGATTCTTCTAAATCATGTTCAACTTTCTCTTCTTCTGCATCCTTCAGAATTATTCCTGTAACCTACAAAGCCTATGAATTCATAATAAATCACTTATGAAATACTTCTTAAGCATACTAACACAGACAGGAATCAATCTTGCATATATTAATATAAAATCTTTGATTACATTTGAGACTCTTCGGTCTCGCACACACACACATACAGAGGCCTAATTCTACTATTAGTGGCCTCTTCGTATTGAACGCAAAGGTTCACTATTTAAAAGAATGAATTGGATTGGATCATTGGAGGATCTGATCACCCCTCTAACAAAAGCCCTAAAGCTCTCTGCATGCATACATATGTGGCAGACTTTATCCATTCCATCTTTTTCTCTATTTTAAAACAAAAAAGTCTCCTTATCACTCAACGATCCATATATACTCTAATTAATTCCTAAAAACTCTCTCTTGCTCCTAGAGAGTTGGGTTTGACTCCTACCACTCATGTTCTCATGTATTTATTTTGAGAACATTAATATATTCTCCCGTTATCTAATAAAATCAAACTTAAAGGCCTAAATATTGTATTGACTTGATACTTAGGAAAACTATTTCCTAAAATGCATGACCCCCTATGTCTACTATTTACAATGATTTTCCTTGGGCTGAATGCTCCCTCCCCCCCATCCGCCC
>APFE031657886.1:243092-293949 GCA_000404065.3 Pinus taeda | reverse complement strand
TTTTATGAAATAAATTCCTACACAACATACACACATATACATATAAACTTACATCAACATAAAGTCTTATGTGATAACTTTGTTATATATTTTATGCTATAATTCATTACTGTTAAGCTTTGAAAGTAAATAACATATTTACTATGAGTTACTTCCTACCATAATTTAAAGAATTATTTGAGTAAAAAATCTGTAAAATAAGTTGTAAATAAATATATTTACCAAGAGTTACTTATTACCATCATTTACATTTTCCTTGGCAATTAGGTAGGTGTCAAATTGTAAATACAGACTTACTAGTGGTTACTACCCACTAAACAAGAAATTAATTGCACTACTTACATAAACATAAAGTCTCATGTGATAACTTCATTATATATTTTATGCCATAATTTATTAATATGGTTCTAATTTTCATGCAATATTTTTAGATATTTGTGTAGAGATTTTTTAAGATTAAGATTTGAAAGTAAATAACAGATTTACTATGAGATACTTATCACTATAATTCAAGGAATAAGGTGTAAATAAATATGTTTACCAAGAGTTACTTCTCACCAAATATGTGGACTTACTTATGGTTACTACACACTAAGTCTATCTGCTTGAATAAACAATTAATTGCGAGGTGCTCTACTGCCTAGTATGATAGAGATATTGTAATGTTTAATATCCTCACTTGGTCAAATTACTATCTCAATTTATTAGTACCTCCTATAACAAGACAACAAAATTTCATTTTCCCATTAACCATTATTAATTTAGCTGACATTGACTAATGTAGATTGTAATTTTTTATACAAACTTTCTCATAACATAATTTTTAGCTTGAGTAATAAGGACTAAACTGCCTACAACACTTGTTTAAATATTGTCTATACAGATAATATTGATAGTTAAAATTTATTATATTTAAATTTGATTTAAAAAACTTTAAAATAAGTAAGGAAGGAATTACTTAATTCATTTTAAAATCTATTTTTATATCAAATTTTTTTAAATTAAAATAGTTTTAATGAATTAAAACATTATAAAATATTTTAATAAACATTTTTAAAGTGTAAAGTAATGTGATGGTTGAGATTCTGATGATTATTAACATTTCTTAATGAAACCAGTAATATTATTGATAAATACTGGAATGCATCAAACCATCACACAACTGACAACTATTGAATGATAACTATAAAATTAGTCCTAAATGCTGTTGTTAAAATTACATATATACCTCATATCCAACATCCTTTTTGATGTTTTAATGCTATGAATATCCATAATAATACTGTTTATTCTTAATAATGGTCCAATAATTGCCTTTAATATGACCGGTATTATTATGATGTGATTCATAGTCATATATTACCTTCATATGTGGATGACTTATTGGATAGATATTCCAATGTGATCATATTTATATGCCTTACTAATATATGGCTTATGCGGATCCCATGCTAGGAAGATATTTCATGATGTGTACATGTGTTAAATACCTTTCTATTCCAGTGATATGATATTACTATTGGTTATGTAGATATGTTACCAATAAGTGGTTTAATTTTATGATTAATGATGTGTAATATAGGATTGGACACCTTCTTAGAATCAGTTTTATGGTGGTATATATGGTTGTTATTAGTGCTAAAAATGGATAATTTATAATCGTTAATTACATACCTTATATGTACATATGTCCATGTATTTGGTACTTTTTCCATTTAGTGTGGTTTATGATATGATTTATGGTTTGTGTAATAATTTATTTTATGAATTAAGATAATAATATTGTGTATATATTAATATTTTTGATGGAGTTAAATGATATATGTTGTGATATTGCTCAGAATATGTACTAAGGGAAGGATTCTTATTTCAATGAGGATGTCTATCTCTTCTTTTGTATCTAGGAAGTTTTATAGTCCCTAGGAAGTTTGATAAATGGGAAAGGATTAGAGAGAATGGTCTCGAGTTTGTTAGATTGAGATGAATTATAAAATAAGTGTCCTATGCAATGTTGGGGAGCAATGGTTCATGAGGAATGGGTTTTAGCAATTTTGTACTCTAAATGAAAGTTATGCCATGTTATTGGCATAGTTGGTGAAAGAAATATCTATACCCACCTTATCTTTATGGATTAAGATATTAGGAGTGTGCTTGTATGGTAAGGGGGTGTTAAAGCTCAGTATGCCTAGTACCCTTTAATAATTCTCGGTATAAATTCCAATGAAACCTTTCTAGTTACTATTGTGATCACTAGTTGAAGGTGGTGGTATGGTCTTTAATTAAGTGGGATGACACTACTATTATGGTTGTAATCATTAGTTGTAGGTGGTAATAAGACCTTTGGGTGCTATAGTCCCATATGGTATGGAGGTTTTGTAAGTCTACGAACCTCTCCACTAGACCTAGGTTGAATTGATTGAAGTCTTGTTAATTTAGGCCTAACTATTTAGGTGAAATTCTTCATAACAACAGGATATTCATGTTCTTATCCTCATTTATATTGAGCTCTTCTCAAGGGGAAACACTTGTGAAGGTGGTTTCTTGGTTAAGTGGAAAATTTATCCTTCATTTGTTTTACCCTATTAAATATATAAGACTAGTTTATTACATTATGTTGGATATTTCTAGTGATAGATGTGAGAGATGGAGCAAATTTGGCTTTGTTTTGGACATTTGCAAGGAACACATTACCTGTATTTTATGCTTAAGTGTTTAATTTATGAACTATTGATTTATTGGATGCATTATTTGATTGCATGTTTCTTTTTAGACTTTGCTATTCTCTAATATAGTGTAGTTTCATGTTTATATGCATTGAACATACTACTATTAGTTTTGTCCTGTATGATATGTATGATATTAAAGAGAAAAAATTATTATTTTGTAATGATAACATCGTGCATAGGCTATTAAAACATGGTATTAGAACCTAAGTTTTCTTTTCTGAGTTCTTGTAGGGAGACTAATGGATCCTTATAACCAAATGATATTTTTTTTGGGCACAAAAATTAGTATGTTTGAGAAAATAGTATGTCTAAGGCATAGGCTTAAGGTCTCAAGTTATGAAAAAAGAAGTATGAAACCATCCATTTATGTAACATCTAACCTAACATTATATATTATGATTAATTATTTAAGTGAAATTAGTAAGCTAATGTGAAGCATTTAGGATATAATGAAATAAAACAAAGAAAGAAGAAGAGGAGGAAAAAGTATGAAACCGTTGATTTATCTAACATTACATATTATGAATATTTATTTTAATTGTAGAAAATAATTTAACATTGTAGAGTAAGAGTAAATGGTTGGTTCAATTTGTCTCATAATTTTGACATAGTTTTTCTTTCTATATTTTTTCATATCATTTTTTTATGATAAAATTATTCATTTGATTTTTAATTTTTTAAGGTATGATATAGTTAACCCAGTGATCATCTTTTTGGGGCTTGAGTCTGATTAGTAGCCTTGAGCTACTAGTAGTCCTAAGACATAAGCTTAAGGTAACAAGTTATAAGGAAAGGAAAAAAAGGAAAAAAAAGGAAGAATGAAACTATTGACATGACCTATTATTAGTTATTATTTTAGTCTAATTGTGAAGATTGAGACACTCATCTGACGTGCTTAGGATACAATGACAGTAAACAAAGAAAGAAGAAGTATGAAACTATTCATTTATCTAAGATCTAATCTAATATTACATATTGTGATTAATTATTTTAATTTTAGGAAGAAATTTAACATTATAGAATAGGAGTAAATGATTGGTTCCCTTTGTCTCATATCTTTCACATAGTTTTTTCTTCATGTATATTTTACAAATGGTTTTCTCTTATGAGAGGATTGTTCCTTTGATTTTAGATTTTTTAGGGTAAGATATATTTCACAACTATATAACAACAAGGCTCAAAGCCATTACAACAAATACTCTATGTGAATTCAATATGCCACTTACCCGAGTTGTACCTAGGTAAGGAGGATAAAAATTATTTCTTCTAGCTATCTTCACAAATTCATTCCAATATTATATAAGTATTGTTTCTTTTATTTTATAATTAATATTGTAGCACATTACTTAATATTCATTGTAATATTAATTAATTTTCTAAAAATAAATAATACCATATATGAGAAAATTACATTTAAGAATGTTATAAACACACATACAAAAAAAAGTATATTAATATAATACTAACAAACGTATTAAAAAAATTAAATTAAAAATTAAAAAAAAAACAAAAAAATATTTGAACCCTTTATTTTCGTCATGTATATATATATATAATATATATATTAATATATATAATAATATATATATATAAGAAAAAACAAAAAACATACATATAATATACCAATATAAATGAAAAGAATACCAAATTGCGTTTATATAACCAAATAAAAAAAATACCAAATTGCATCTACCATTTACTAAACAAAGAATTTAAATTAATCCATTTAAACAAACAAATGAATAAATGGTTTTCATTTTTCCCCTCTTTGAAACATCTCTATCAAATACATCAATAGTTTTCCTTTTCTTCTATATTACATACGTGAATATCGAAAGTTTAAAAAATCTCGTCTAATAAGAAAGAACGACATTACATTTTTAGCAAGTTCAAGTATTAAAAAATTAATATAGAACTAAGCCCTAACCCTCCCTAGCATTTTGCGAATGGATGGAAAATAAATATGATTTTCTTATGAAAGAACCCTAGACGTGACCCATCATCTGAAACAAACTTGTTCCAAATCCTCAATCCCACCATCCTCCTGCACACCTCTAGCAAATAGCCGATACTTATAAACACACCAATGTGGACACCTAATGTAGCCTTGATAGTGAAAAAATAACCGAGATAATGGATTGGACTGTCAGCACTGAGGGAGATACTGTGATTGAACTATTCTCCCTGCAAGTTGTGCATATTTGGGAGCAACATTTCCTTGGAAACAATTACCACCATTGAAATTCCTCGACCACATTGTTCAACAAAGGAAACTTCATTTTTCTTTAGAAATCCACAATACATGCAGCTACCACTATAGTCGCCCTCCTCTAGATGAACATGCTGAACCAAACCCTCTCGTACGTTGTAGAAATCCTTGACAAATGGAGAAACGATTATGTATTGAGTGAAATTTTTAGCATTAGTTATAACATGCATTAGATAGGCTATCCCATTTCTTTGTGCCCAAGTATATTAAAAAATCCTAGGATTCAACATTGGAGTGTTATATGTAGACTGAGGAATTGCTCGGATTGTTAAAAGTGGCTGGAATTTGGGTAATTTTTTTTAAAAAGTCTTACCGTAGTAGTTTTCAAATCCAAACACAGTTCAATCATCAAAATATACCTCCATGAACTTATCAATAAACTCTTTGAATGCTGCAATCACTACTCGAGAAAAGATTTCAATCCAAGTGGAATAACTGTATATTGAAAACACACCCACTCAGTCGGGAAGGTTGTTTTACTTTGATCTTCTAGTGCAATCGTGATTGGACAATATCCCAAAAAAATTTCAGTAAACAAATACGCCTCTTGCTCACCAACATTCTCTAACACTTCGTCAGTAAACGATGTTGGGAATGGATCATGCATGCATGCATCATTTAGATTTCTTAGATCTGCATAGATACGAATCTCACCTTTCTGCTTCTTTTCATGGACCACCATTGTGGTTACCCACTCTGATTCCTCTACTAGCTCAATAATACCAACATCCAACATCTTGTCCAGTTCCTTGTGCACCTTCTCTTTATATTTCGGATTCAGCCGATAAGGCCTGTTCTTAACATGCTTCACATTTTGCTTCAATGTGATCTTCATAACACCTAAATCTCCAATGATTCCTTTCAAATTTGAAAACTTCGTTGGGAATAGATCCTGGTACTCGCAATAGTCTCCTATATTCACAATAGTCTCCTATATTCACAAACTTAGGTTCCTATATTCACAAACTTAGGTTCTTCTTCAGATCCAATGTTTATTTGTTGAGTTTTCAATGACTCTGATATATCCAGGTTCGTCACCTTTTCTCCTTCGACTTTGCATTTTCCTTATGTTTCTGGAATGGCAATATTGTGTGGAACATCCTCTTATTCTTCAACGGTCACATTATAGCATTCCAGTGCATGGCGCAACTGTGTAGTCCAATATGTGTGAGTCCATTCGATCAATTCCTTTGGTGTTCAGAATATAACTACTTTAATCTCTTGTATCACCTCATCAATGCTCGCAAACCTGTCTTCAAATTTGAAGGTTAATATAAAAATTTCCCTTAAAATGTTCCATTCAGTGGTTCCATGGTGAAGCTCTATCTCCAAATACCAGTTCAATGGGATGGTATCTAAGGTGTGACAAAGAATGTGCACGCATTCTGGTTATGGTTTTGTTCCCCAGGCCTTAATCCATCATGTGAAATGATCGCGTGGATCATCTTTCCCACTGTATTCTTCAGTCATCCTAGTATTAGCATACCCAAACCTTAAATTCATCATTCTTTTGTATTCTTTCCATCCAACAAACTTCTCTTTATGCATACCCCACCAATGGGTAGGTGTAGCATGTTGTGCTAGCTCTAGTGCCTGGAACCGATCTTCTAGTATTTCCCTTTCAAATTCTTCTAAAAATAGTTCCACATCAGTCAAACCATAATAATGCATAAGTTTTCTTACCTCAGGTGAGACACACCTCAATGATTTGTTCATCATATTGCAACATAGTGTAGATACTTCATGAAACCAATTCTACCAGTGTTCAATCTCTTCATTTGAATCTGAGGCGTAGGAGCTATCATTGTCCACATAATTTGTCCATCAGCTGTAGGATTGATCCAATCCTCATCTCACACTGTTATCTTGTAAATCTGGTTTAGATCATCATCACTTTCTACATAGTCATGAACAAGTTTAGTACAACGCATTCCTTCTATAGGGTTTAGAGGCACTACAACCTGGAGTGACTTCTTCTCAAATGTCATTTTCTACTTTTTCAAGTTGATTGCCCCATTCATATCAATATCCTATTCAATTCCTAGTAGCACAGGGTAAGCATTACTATCATCCAATATTTCAGTGACCTCAAACATAGTCAGTGTGCTCGCACTCTTAATGTCCACCATTAAACCATATAAGTGCCCCATTGGAATATTCTTCTATTGATTTTCCATGCGCAACTGAATAGGATACCAGTGCGGGACAAGTCTCCCCATCCTTTCCCATGCTTGCTTAGGTAGGACATTCACATCAGACCCGAGATCTAAGATTACCTCGTCCATTTTGTATTCGTGGTCTACGTAGTTAGCCTCATCTCGCGCCCAATTCGTGGCTTATGTTTACCAATATTTCTTACTGTGCATTGTACAGTAGGATTCTTTTCCTTATTAGTGCACTTATCTATTAACTCTTGCAACCCTTCAACAACTTTCTCATCACGCATAAGCTTCATACAAGTCTTCAGAAAAGTAGCAAGTATTGAAGGATCTACTTCTTGTGTCACACTAGTTTTTGGCATTTTCCCCTTACTCCCTGAGGTAAAGGCATTAGAAAAGTTCTTCTTGACTTCCATGAAGGTTTATTTAGCGTGATCAAGATCAAAGTCTACTTCCTTCTCAGCAGCCTTGTGTACCCATCCGTCTTCGTCAAGCTGATTATCTTTATCTACAATAGTCACCATGCCACTTCTCAATATGATATTTATGCTCTGATCTTCTTTGTGGGGCTCAACACTCATCATTTTAATGTTCTGCATAGGCTTTTGGGGCTGCTCCTTTTCTTGCATCTTTTCCATAAGGACTGAACATTCCTCCATGACATTGTTAAATTGACAATAATACTGATATGATGAATGTGTGGGATTTGTATAATCTTGCACATAGTGCCCTACTTCACCACAGTTATAGCAGATTACCTACCCACACCCTCGTCTTGGTCCACCACCTCTCCCTCTTCCTCGACCTTGGAATCCTCCGTGTGTCACTCCTGCACCTTGATCTTGAGGCCGGTTCTCTACCTACATCCTATAGGTAGGGGTTCTATCCATCATCAACTCATAACTGCTACAATGGCATTCATCATGTCCTACAAACTTATGAAAATTACAAAACAATTGTTGAGAGGTCTATACAAGCTTCTGTAGTAAATGGCAATTGTCAATGGCATGTTATCCTGTAACCTAACAGATAGCGCACCATAACGCATCTCCTGCGCTTCTCCCAAAGTTATTCTCTAGTTTCAGGGGAACATCCCCTGCCCCTTAATATAGGTATTATAGAGAGGGAAATGATGCTTATCATGTCCATGGCTCTTACACTTCAGACACCAAATTTTCACATGCACCTCTGATTGAGCTTCCTTTCCTTTCTTCAAGCTCTGCAATTCCAAGTGTAGGCTTTCCAACTGTGAATGAATTTGTTGCACCCTAAGATTTGTATCCTGTATAGGCAAAACATCCAACCTCATCGCTATATCCAAAGGTTCCGCTTGCGTTGGTATCTTCTACTATGACAGAGGTACTCTTAAATGTGGCAAGAGCAACACTATAAACTAGTCACGATGTTGGGAATATGTGATTACCATGTTGGCCTGTCTAGTGAAGCACTTCAACCTATGATCAAAGTCTTAAAGTGTCTCATCTATCTTATATTGAATTTCCTTAAATTCAATCACCAATTACACATTTGAATTAGGCTTACTGAACTCCCGCTTCAGAGCTAACTGGCTATCTTCCAACGTCACATTGGGGTTATCAGTGCAACACTTGATATACCATGTTAATGTGCGATCCTATAAGGCTGTAACCACATGTGCTTTCTTAATATTATCATCCATAATATGTTGTGTTGTCCAAATAGCTCCTCTGACAAACCAAAACTATTATGGATCTTCACTCCTTGTTCCTTTAAAAATTGACATATTCATCATGTTCGCCATGTTGAATGGTGGAAATGGAGGTGGTGGGTGAAGGTGTAGGCGTGTGAGGTGGGGGTGGAGGTGGAGGTGGAGTGGATGGATGAGGTATCCTTGGAATACCCTATGTAACTAACTGAATTGCACTTTGCGGCATAGTCAGCACCACCCCTTCATCGTCGCTTTAAGGGGGATCAATGAGTAGACTATATTCTGGATTCGATCCTTCGTTTCTTGTAAAGAATCTCTCGCTTCGTGTACCCCCAAACATCAAGGTAAATGCATAAACCTCTTTTCACATAACAACATTTTAATCACAGTCTTTAATGATTTCATATACTTCATGGTCCTTTAAAGAGCCTTTTTTCCACTTCTCTATAGCTAATATTCGTGTTGATCATGAAATAAGTCACAAAGCTTCCCAAATGTGCTACCAATATAGTGATCCATAGCTTGTGCGATGTTTCTTTCTGATGCTTCCAAACGTCACACTAGCTCAGGAGTCCATACTATAGGACTGTTAAGCCTCCACATCCTCTGACTATTAGCCAATTTAGACAACCACTCGTGTAGTTCTTCAGGGAAGAAATAGAAGAATGTGTCAGTCTTGTCTGTGTATAGAAATCTCTACAATCGTTGCTCCTTGGACAATTTAGGGCTCCTGTTCTCTTAAGTCACGAACATGTGCATGTTTTGATCAATCCACTTGTCAATCTCCTTCTTTGTAGGGAACCATTTATTACACATGTCTTAGATAGATCCCATTCCCAACAATGGAACCATTTGTTGGCTTAGTGGGGCTTGGCCCAAGTTTAAAGTTGTTTGCTCCAACAAACAAAGCCCTAACTGTTGGCCCTTTTGGCAGCAACCTACATATTGCAGGCTACAGTCTCACCCGCAGTAATATTGGGGGATGCTGGAACTAGGCGTTTACATCAAGAGATAGTGTGATAAGTGGTCTTAAGCTCTTATAGCTAAGATCTATCTTTGCGTAGATCGGTATCTTCCTAAGGATTGCTACTGCAACTCCAAGGAAATGGCCTCTAGACCTTCATGAAGGTTTTCTATCAGTCTTTTCAGACGCTGAAAATGAAAACCATCCACGTTTGCGCACTAATTAATAACCCTAGATATGCCTTCATGTAAATCTATCCAATTTATTAGAGATCATAACATAATTAACCCTTAACTTCGTGAACATAGATAATCACTTAACTCATGAGTTAATATTATAGATTCAACAGATTCACGCAACAATTATACATTATTTTATGGAAAACAAATTAGTAAGCAGTAAAACATAACATAAACATTATTCACAATATTACTAAGATGCAAAGTATTTCTTCAGAATCAATATTTATTAAGCTTCAATGTTTATATTACAGACTCCTTTACCATGTGCACTCAGCTACAGAGGTCTGCACACTTAGCTCTGGACTTACCAAGGCCTCATGTGCACCCAGATGTAGGAGCCTCCCCCTTTCGCCTAAGTACAAGAAGCAGAGCCTTCCTACCTTAGCACTTGCCCTATCTTCAATTGCTTGTTCTTCGCTACTCCTAGACTCATTATGACTTAACTATATATAGCTTTCTTCAATACAATACCATGGTCTACACACCATCGGTAAGTCTCAAAACTGATCTATTTACCTATCTAAACAAGGGGATAAAACCCCTTTGACTCTTATCTAGTTGCACGATCCGCATCCACATTTCATGGAGACTTTACATATTTTACAAAACTTTAAAAAAAAATTGGGTTAACTAACCCTAAAACTTACCCTAGGGACCCTATCCCAACACATTGTATGTCATCTCTTCAGGGTGGTAAGGTGGTGCAAGGAAGGTGATTGGAGTCACCTTCAAGTTGTGGCCTAAGAACACTTCAAGATGACAGGTTGGTGCTAGGGCAGGTCGTACCCTACAATGATCGTTGTGGCATCCTATCAGTTGGGGATGATAAACTACAGGGAAACAAAGCATCCTTCTCACAATAACTGGTAAATAGGGTATTGGGGTATTCGTCAGGTTGCAACAGGTTATTAGGGTTTAGTAGCACCCTACAAGTTTTTTCATGTGAATTAGGGGATTGGATCCTCCTTCAGTTGTGGCTGAAAATTTGAGGTAATTAATTTTATTTTAAAGAGGAGAAGAAGAAAATTATTAAGAAGCATTGGGTGCTTTTTCACCCAAAGGGGGTTTTCCACCTAAAAATATTGTGTTTATTATCTTAATCTTTTTGCATTGTTCTATGTTGTTGTCTACTATTGATTATTTCTTATGATTATTTGAAGAATAACAATAATAGTAACTAAATATTAATTCACACTCTAAAAAATATTAATAAAGTGATAATTGCTAAGATATATTGATTCAACCACAGCCCCGCCCCCCCAAGTATTTCCAACTATTGGTATGAGAATTTGGTTCCTTGAGTAATAACTTAGTTGTTGAAGATAGGTCTTAGAGCATAGGAATGGGAAAGTCAAAGAAGAAAGTTGGTAGGAATTGCAAATATGCAAAAGAACATACATGTACAGTGACATCTGAAGATGAATAAGTACAATATGAGCAATAAAATAAGGAAGGCAAAAAGGTATTAGTAGTTATGATTTCAGGATTTGTAACAGGCGATAATGAATGACAAGTTGATTCGGCTAATGATTAGAGTCAAGATGGTACATTAGATGATATACTATTTTGAACAATTTGCCTCGTCAAATCCTTGAATTTTGAAAAGGGGGAGTATTACAGTAGTATGTGGCATAGGTCTATCATTGAAAAACAAACAACAAGGACAGAATAGCAGCTTCAAGTCAGATATGTCATATCTATAACATGTTTAAGGGGAGATGAATAGTCATATGATACAGGTTCACCATGATCGATCATTAGAGTATCGACATTAATAACAAGTTATCATAATCACCAATTGAAATCTGTGTGATGCACAACATGTCATGGGGAGAACATGAAGGATTATAGATCCACATGCATCATAATTGACCAATTATTGCAAAAGGCTTCTCGTCAAGGGGATAATAGACAGATGATTGATCTACATGAAGTAGGAAAATTATCAGGGGAGTCACCCTTTCCCATTGATGTCAAAGGGGGAGAGGAAAAACTAAGAAGGAGATGAAGCATGAATTCAAGGGAAGTTGTACTCATATAACGAGTATGTGTGTTGCCATCAATGAAAAAGGGGAAGATTGTTGGATGGTGTTGTCATTAATGTCAACCCTTGGAGTTGACTCGGTTTGAATTTAATTAAAAACACAAGGTATTGATGTAAAATGGTTAATGAAATTTTCCTAGTAATTATTGGATTACATCAAGTTGGCAGCTCGACATTTGGATGGTTGAAAACCCAAGTCCTTGGTTTTGGGATCCCTAGATTAAGGATATACCTCGAATTTGTAGAGGGTTTAATATGGGTCTAAATATAGATTTTGGCTTGGATATCAATTTCATTGGATTCTCCTCATTGAGATATTTGTAGTAGTATGTGGAATGCCACATAAGTCCTCCTTGTTTAAGACAAAATTGAGTTTGAAGTTGATGACCTTAGTGTCTGGGCTAAAACTAGAGGGGAAATGACATGACACCTTATTGACATACAATTTTCAATATATGACAGTGATTCTCATCGCAATTTTATTGTGTATAAGTTAAGTAAATTGAAGAACCAAATGCAATAAACCAATCATTGACTTCACAGCCAAGTATGACCATATGCATTAAGCCAACAATTGACTTCAAATTTTAGTAAAACTTAAGGAAAACATCTTATAAAATAATAACAATAATAATAATAATAAAGTTAATTGAATAAATTTATATTATTAATACTATCTAGAAGGCCCCTACTAATTTATAATTTTACAAGCATATTCTATAGATCATAAAAGGTAGCACACATTTTCTTCAAGGCATAAGAAAAGTTGTTCATAACACTTATTATATAAATTAACATATTAAGAAATTAATTAAGAATACAGACTCCTCCAATGTCTCACTTTAATATCCTTCCTTAGCACTATAAAAACATACAAAATCAATCTTGGAAGAAATAACAAATCCCAACCAAATTCCTCATGCATATCTCTGAAATTTTCGATTAGTTAAGGATCTCTGAGGTAGTCTAATGTTTGGTCTTCCTGAGTTAGTTAGGGTAGAGAAATACTTGTTGATTTCACTTAAAACTTCTTCCTCCACTTTCCCTTAAAGGTATGTCTTAGTTTTTATTATTTGATGGTTTTTTAAGCATGGTTAAGTCTATAGTTAGGGAATTCTCATCAGTCCCTACAATTGCCTTTTTAGTGCAGCTAAGGGCTATTTTATCCCTCAAGGAAAATGATTCTTTCTCTTAGGACAACGAGGAGTCCATGAAGGATAGTGAAGGTTTTTGGAAGTGTTTTGAAGTAGGTATTTCGATAGGGAAAGTTGTTTTTGAAAGTTTTTATGAAGTGTCTTGACAACATGCTTGATTGGAATTGATGACTTGTCTTAAATTTGATTTGATCTAATGAAATAACGGCTTCATTAAAATTCTAGTGATGTATCTTTGTAAATTTGCTAAAGAATACTAAGTGTTGTAGTGAATCCTCCTATAAATTGATTCATAGATGACAATATACATTATTGATATGACAAAGCAACTTGACAATAAATAGTGACCTATGAGGCAATGACAAGTATACATTGACACAATCATACACTTGGATAAAAATGACTAATATTGTGTTCTTATAGTACTATGATATTGAATTATTAACAATGGTTTGACATCTTATGAAACATGAAAGTTAGACAATGATTTGACCTATGAATTTCTATTCAAGTGGTCTATGAAAGGTCTCAATAATTTTTCACTCATTGATTTTATATCTCATGGTAATTATATTGACTTATGATTGTTGATTTTAAGTAGACTTGAAGTGGACATAACAATTTCCTTGACCTAATTTCCTTGGTGAGTGACAATTGGTTTGGTACATGGAACTTGAATATTGACTCTGATTCATTAATAACATAACTGCCATCTGTTATGTAGCATGACAGGTTGTCTTGGCTTTAACTCATTGATAGCAAAATTGACATCTCTTATATAACATGTTAGTTTATCTTGACTTTGAATCATTATGAGTAGATTTTATATATCACATACAAGACAATAATCATCTTGAATTTCACATCCTAAGAGTGACTTGACCTTGACACACTAAGTCATAACATGTATAATGACATTTTTCATTGAGTTTGACTTAGTGAGAGATGATAAAATAGTCATACCACACATGTTGGCCTTTTGAATTTGACTAGCAGAACCTTGAGTTGACAATGACTATGATAACCTAGGATAACTTGATTCTGATGTCACAAGATTAGAGGTTTTTGAGGGCACATCATCTTGTTGTAACAATGGATAGTAGATTGTGAGTAGTGTTGTAACATATGTTTGTAGCTCTCTATAGGAAGAGCTTCAAAGAAGTGTAGCAAGTCATAGGGATAACTTGTGAATCTTATTATATTCCATTATCATACATTTGGATTCAACACATTACAAGGTGTGTGGTTTAATGATGCAACAATATTCTTATGAGCTCTTGATGGTTACTCATTTATGAGAGGTGCAACGACAATGGATATGACATATTCAATTTGAGAAGTGACAATGATGTACAATTATCGGTGATGTACAATGATTAATGTTGAGAAATGTTAAGTGATATGAAGTGATTGTTCAGTGGATTGACTTGGCAATGGTGAGTTGAAAAGTTTTAGGTAGGAAAACTTGACAAGATATAAATATTCATTACAACCTTCTTATATTGATTAAGAGCACAAAAGATTAGTTTGAGAATTGTGAAACATGTTCTGCTGGCTCCTCAGGGTGGCAAGGTGGTGTAAGGTAGGTGATAAGATTCACCTTCAAGTTGTGGCCTAAGAACACTTCAGGGTGGTAGGGTGGTGCTAGGGTAGGTCAAAGCCTGCAATAGTTGTTGTGGCATATTTTTAGTTGTGGTTGATAAACTACTATACAACGAAGCATCCTTATCACCATCACTGGTGAACAAAGTGTTGGGGCACTCATCATATTTTAGCTTGAATTACAAGGCATTGGGGCTTCCTTCTCGTTGTAACAGGTTATTAGGGTTTAATAGTGTCTTACATGTTTCCTAGTGAATTAGGGGATTAGAGTGTCCTTCAGTTGTGGCTAAAAATTTGATGTAATTACTTTTCTTTTAAAGAGAATAGAAGATAATTATTTAGAAGCATTTGGTGGTTTTTGACGAGGAGGGGATTTTCGGCCTAAAAATATCGTGTCTATTGTCTTTATCTTTCTACATTGTTATAGTTATTTAATGTTGATTAATGTTTATGATTATTTGAAGAAGAACAATAATAATAACTAAAAATTAACTGACAATCTAAAAAAGCTTGATAAAGTGTTAATTGCTAAGAAATATTGATTCACCCCCCACTTGGTATTTCCAACAACTACATACTTATAGATATACAATTTTATAGATAGTTATTCATACTTTAATCATTACTTGGAACATGTGGTGAAGATATACGTTAAAGGAAATTTTAGCCCAAAAGTGATCTCGTAAAGAAAACTAAGAGTTGTAAATTTTGGAGGGAAAAGAAGAAAACTATTTTTTTTAATTGTATTTTTGGCTTTTATCCTTATAGTTTTACTCAAATTTCAAGGGTGACAATTTTTGGAGGCAAAATTAAATTCCACATCCAACGAATGCCCATTATGTATACCTTTGAAAAGACCAACATTGGTAAAAATTGAAGATACATTGAAAAAGCATGCTCAACACTTTTTTTTAATGTATCTTCAATTTTTATCAATGTGGTTCTTCTCAAAAGTATGCATAATGGATACTTGTTGGATGTAAAATTTAATTTTTCGTCCAACTAGTATCTACACTTGAAAGTTTTCTTCTTTTCCCTAAAAAATATTTACATGTACCTCTTTTTAAATTTAAAATATTTTGAGTAGTTTACATATTATGACATGAAAATTGTATTGGTACGTTTAAGCTGAAATTTCTTCTAATGCATATAAATGTATTAATATTATAGAAATAAGCATTCATGATCATAAGTTGAAAGCTATAATTTTTAATTTTGAAAAATAAATATTTCTTTTTTAAAATCATTAATTTTTTCATAAATTTGATTAAATGATAAATAAAGATCTTATTGTAGCCTTCATAAAATACAGTGCCATGTGGATAACTCTATTATATTTTCTATCATAATTTTTTGATAGATTTGTAATATTCAAGACAGCTTAGAGACACATGCAATGTCCTCAACCTCAACTACGACATTTTTTCAAGACAGTTTCAGGATTGTTGTACAAAAGGATTATTTCATTGAATCTAGAGGTTTAAATCAAACAGAGGTAGTATATATATATACATCCACCCTAATATTGGTAAATTTTAGTGTTTTTTTAAGGTGGTAAAACTTATCATAATTTGATTGACAAGTCAGCAGTGAAGACAACCATAACTCAATTGTCATCACCTTTATTCAAGGAAAAATCACCCCACCTGGCTAGCTAATAATTCCTAAAAAAACAAGATTTTAGATTTCTACTTGTACTTATGTCCTAAAAAACTTTAATTAAACAAAAAAAATTTAAAACATACTCTAACCCTTATTAAACTTTAATGTTATATATCAACCCAACATTTTTATTTTGTAAAACCTGTAAAACATAAACCAATATTCATATTAAATAATCTAAACGTTAGACATAACTTTTCAAGATTTTAAGCTGCAAGAAATATATTGAACACATTAAATATCACATTACATTTTTTTTTGTATGACCCATTCAATGTACAATATGTTTTTACTAGTCCTGGTCAAAGTAGTACAGTGGCAATCCATTTTTTTTAGGATAATGTTTAATATTTATTTTTAAAATAATTTTTAAAGACTTTGCACAATAAAAAGTAATTTTCAAAGATTTAATTGTACAGTAATTTGAAAGACTATGGAAAGACTTGAAACACTTAAAGAGGTGGGGCGGTGAATGTATTCAAGGGTTTCAGGTGACTAAAAGGTCAATCAGAATGAGGAGTTTAGTCATTGTACTAACGGCTCGAATGACACAACTGATAACGACGGCTTGAGAATATTGATGGCTCGAATGGCACAACTGATATTCCGGAACGTTTCTTTTTAAGGAACGCTGAAGACAGCATGCGATGTCCTCAACCTCAAGGCCCTCAACCTCAAGGCCCTGGACGAGTTTAAGACTTGCTCGATTATCTCAATGAAACCAGAGGCGGAGGTTTAAATCGAGAAAGGTAAAATATACATATTTGTAAATTTTAAGACTAATATATTATTTTGACCTTTTTATTTAATCACAGTGTTTAATTTTGAAAATTAAATATTTAATTTTTAATAGTAATAGAAAAATTAGTATACAATATATATTTAGAAATTTAGATTAACATAAAAATTAAAAACAAAGAATAATATAAAATTTGTTTCATATATTTTATGTTAACATATTTATTATGAGGTATTTCCCACCATAATTTGGATAAAAGAATGAGTAGAATAAGGTGTAAATAAATGTATTTACTAAGAGTTACTTCTTAACATTTTTTACATTTTTGTCACAATTAGGTAGGTGTAAAATTGTAATTATGTAGACTTATTATTGGTTACTACCCACTAAGTCCATGTGCCTCAACAAGCAATTAATTGCACCAAGAGGCTCAACTTAATGAAAACTAAAACTAAAATAAATAAAATAGAAAATATGAAATTAATAATTATAATTATAATTAAACTAGCCTAAATCCATCTTAACTTTTGATGCACCAAGCTCACTTATCAAGAGACATGTTCATTTATGTTTTATCTACTTCCAACCTCAATTTATTAGTTCCTCCTATCACAAGACTACAAGATTTCATTTTCCTATTAACCATTATTAATTTCACTGACATTGACCAATGTAGGTTGTAACTTTTATACAGACTTTCCCATAACATAATTTTTAGTTTCAGTAGTAGGGGACTACAAGATTTCATTTTCCTATTAAACATTATTAATTTAGCCAATGTAGGTTGTAACTTTTTATACAAGCTTTTCCATAACATAATTTTTAGCTTGACTAGTAGGGACTAAGCTGCCCACAACACCTTCATGACCACAAGATTTCATTTTCTTATTAACCATTATTAATTTAACTGACATTGACAAATGTAAGTTATAACTTTTTATACAAATTTTGTCATAACATAATTTTAGCTTGAGTAGTAGAGACTAAATGTATGTTATAACTTTTTATACAAATTTGTTATAACTTTTTATACAAATTTTCTCATAACATAATTTTTAGCTTGAGTAGTAGAGACTAAACTGCCCACAACACTTGTTTAAATATTGTCTATAAAGATAATGTTGATAGTTAAGATTTATAATATTTAAACTTAGTTTATAAAACTTTAAGATAAGTAGGGAAAGAATTACTTAATTGACTTTAAAATTTTATTTTTACATCTAAAAATTTTAAAATATTTTCTTTTAAATTAAAAATTCATAAAAATTTGTTATTTTTACAAGCTTTTTAAAATGTGAAATTATAAAATTTGATATTTTATCAAACATTTTCAAACTGTAAAATAATGTGATTGTTGAAATTATGATGATTATTAACATTAAGAAATGGAAACATTAATATTATTGATAAATACTTAAAGCATAGACAACTATTAAGTAATAGATATAGAATTAGTCCTAAATGCTATTTTTAAAATTACATATATACCTAGTCTCCAACATCATTTTTGATTTTTTAATGCTATGAATATCCATAATGATATTGTATATTCTTAATAATAATATTGTATATTTTTAATAATGTTCCAGTAGTTCTCTTAACTCTTGATGACTAGTAATATTATATGTGATATTATGATGCGATTCACACTCATATATTACCTGCATATTATTGGATAGATATTCCAATGTGACCATATTTATATGCCTTACTAATATATGGCTTATGTGGATCCCATGCTAGAAAGGTATTTCATGATGTGTACATGCGTTAAATGCCTTTCCGTTAGAGTGATTTCATATTATTATTGGTTGTGTAGATATGTTACCAAGAAGTGGTTTAATTTTATGATTCACGATGTGTAATATATGATTACATACCTTGTTACCATCATTTTTATGATGGTATACAGGGTTGTTATTAGTGCTATAAATGGATAACTTTTAAGGTCAATCGCATACACGGAATGATTAATTTAATACATTTCCTTGATATGATTTAAAATATATGTACATATATTTGGTATTTTTCCATTTGGTGTGGTTTATTATATGATTTACGGTTTGTGTTTTTTTATATAATATTTTATTTTCTGAATTACAATAACGATATTGTGTATACATTGATAAAAAAAAAATTATGGATTTAAGTGATATAGGTTGAGATATTGGTGAGAATATGCACTCTTTTATCAATTATGATAATGATATTGTGCCCACATGATTCAGGTGGATATTGGTGGCCATCCGCTAATCCAACTTGGATCCCCTCTAGTGCTTCGTGCATTTTTTTTCAGTTTCCTTAATTATAGCAAAATTCACTATTTTTAGCAATTTTTCGGGTCCTAAACTTCCAGAGCCATTTTGAGGCCCTAAACGACGTTTTTTGGGAAATCTACCGCGAGCAATTTTTTATCTAAAAAATGTCTTTTCCGTCGTAGTCCTCGGAGAGATCTTTCCAACGGTCTATCATGCGCGTCAAACGGAGATAAGACGACCAATTTGCGACCCCTAGAAGTTGATGTACCAACTTACCCAAAAACGGGGCCCACAATTTGGCGTTTCATCTTCTAGGGTTATTCCGTCGTAGTCCTCGGAGAGATCTTTCCAACGGGCTATCATGCACATCAAACTAAGATAAGACGACCAATTCGCGACCCCAGGAAGTTGATGTACCAACTTACCCAAAAACGGGGCCCACAATTTGGCGTTTCATCTTCTAGGGTTAAGTTTTGGAATGTGAGCGTTTTTTTCCATTGTTTCTCAATAATAAATAGGCCTTCGAGCCTCATTGTAACACAGTTCAGAGGCATGTAGCCACACATCTCTTCTCAGAGATAAGCTACCATCGCCCTAGCCGATTTATTTCTATTTCCGGTTGTAAGCATATTTCAGTATTTTCCATTAATGAAATCAAGTATTATTTCCGCTGCATCTTTGTGTATATGGTTATCTCTATATTTTATTGCATTTTTGTTTAAATCTGGATCAATACATTGATATTTCTGATGGATTTAAGTAATATACGTTGAGATATTGGTGAGAATATTAAATTGAGTGAAGGATTCTTGTTTTAATGAGGATGTCTATATATTTTTAGTGCTTAGGAAGTTTGGTAAATAAGAAATGATGAGAGAGAATGAATTCATATCGGTTAGATGGAGATGAATTATAAAATAAGCATCCTATGTAATGTTGAGGTGTAATGGTGCATGCGAAATGAGTTTTAGAAATTTTATATTCTAAATGAAATTTATGTCATGTTATTGGTTTAGTTAATGAAAAAAAATATCCATACCCACCTCGTTTTTATGGATTAATATTTTAGGAGTGTGCTTGTATGTTAAGGGGTATTAAAGCTCATTATTCTTACTACCCTATAATAATTCTGGGTCTAAATTCCAAAGTCATCTTTCTAGTTATGATTGTGATCCCTAGTTGAAGGTGGTGGTATGGTCTTTAATTAGGTGGGATGTTAATATTATTGTGGTTGTAATCACTAGTTGTAAGTGGTAATAAGACCTTTGGGTGTTATAGTCCCATATGATATGGAGGTTCTTTAACCCTAGGAACCTCTCCACTACACCTAGATTAAATTAATTCAAATATTTTTAATTTAGTCCTAAGTATTTAGGTGAAATTCTTTATATAAATAAGAGTTTTCTTGTTCTTATCCTCATTTATATTGAACCCTTCTCAAAAGAAAACACTTGTGAAGGTGATTGCTTGGTTAAGTGGAAAATTTACCTTTCATGTGTTTTACCTTATTAAATATTTAAGACTAGTTTATTACATTATGTTGGAGATTTCTAGTGAGAGATGTGAGAGATATAGCATATTTGTATTTGTTTTTGACATTTGCAAGGAACACATTATCTGTATTTTTATGTTTAAGTGTTTAATTTATGAACTATTGATTTATTGGATGCATTATTTGATTTCATGTTCCCTTTTAGCCTTTAGTAGACCCTAATCTAGTGTAATTTCATGTTCATATGCATTGGAATTACTACTATTAGTTTTGTCCTGTATGATATGTATGATATTAAAGAAAAAAAATTATTATTTTGTAATTGTAGCATCCTTCCTAGTTTATTAAAACATGATATTAGAACCTAAGTTTTCTTTTCTGAGTGCTTGTAGAGAGACCAATGGATCCTTATAACCCAATGATAAATTTTTTGGGCACAAAAATTAGTACGATTGAGACAATAGGATGTCTAAGACATAGGCTTAAGGTCTCAAGTTATGCAGAAACGAAGTATGAAACCGTTGATTTATGTAACATCTAACTTAACATTATATATTATGATTAATTATTTAAGTCCAATTAGTAAGCTAATGTGATGTTTTTAGTATATAATGAAATAAGCAAAGAAAGAAGAAGAGGAGGAAGAAGCATAAAACCATTGATTTATCTAACATTACATGTTATGAATATTTATTTTAATTGTAGCAAATAATTTAACATTGTAGAGTAAGAGCGAATGATTGGTTCACTTTGTCTCACAATTTTCACATAGTTTTTCTTTATATATTTTTTCATATCATTTTCCTTTATGATAAAATTATTCATTTGATTTTTAATTTTTTTAAGGTATGATATTGTTAACCCAATGATCATTTTTTTGGGCTTGAATCCCATTAGTAGGCTAGAGATACTAGTAGTCCTAAGACATAAGCTTAAGGTAACAAGTTATAAGGAAAGGAAACAAAGGAAAAAAAGAAGAATGAAACTATTAAGTTATGTAATATCTAATCTGACATCACATATTATTAGTTATTATTTTACTCTAATTATTAAGCTTGAGACACTGATGTGACATGCTTATGATAAAATGATACTAAATAAAGAGAGAAGAACTATGAAACTATTCATTTATCTAACATCTAATCTAATATTACATGTTATGATTAATTATTTCAATTTTAGGAGGCAATTTAACATTATAGAGTAGGAGTAAACGACTGGTTCCCTTTGTCTCATACTTTTCACATAACTTTTTCTTCATGTATCTTTTGCAGTTGGTTTTCTCTTATAATTGGATTGTTCCTTCGATTTTAAACTTTTTAGTGTAAGATAATTTTCACAACTATATAACAACAAGACTCAAAGCCTTTACAACAATTACTCTCTATGAATTCAACATGTCACTTAGCCAAATTAAACCTAGATAAAAAAGATAACAATCATTTCTTCTAACTATGTTGACAAATTCATTTCAATATTGTAATAAATATTGTTTTTTTTCTTTTATAAAAAATATTATAACACATTACCTTAATATTACATTGTAATATTATATTATGTTCTACAATTGCTATAACATAAGAAATTACATTTTGAAGAATGTTATAAAACACAAACATAAAATATATATATATAATATATATATAAAAGTAATTACAGAGTTTTGTCGTAAGAGTTTTAATTTGGTTTTCAAAAATATTTATATATTTAAAAAGAAAAAAGCACTGACATATTTATATAACTAAATAAAGCAAAAAAAATATCAAATTGCGTTTACCATTTTCTAAGCACATAATTTAAAAAATGAATTAATTCATTTAAACAAATAAATGAATAAATGTTTTTTATTTTTCTTTTTCTTGAAACAAAATCATCTATGGAGGTGGAAGAATTCTTGAATTGCTAAAAGTGGTGAGCATTCTCGCAACAAATTTCAAAAAAAAATTGTAGAGGCATTGTTTGAATCATGTTTTTGATCATGGCATCGAAACCTTCTAGGGAACAAATTTTGACAACATTTACATGGTTTACAAAAAACCCTAAGAGTTTTTTTTCAAAATATGGTAGGAATTTCCATAACTTTCAGCGAAAAACATAATCGTTAGACTACGGCTTACATTTCTAGCAAGGTCACGTATTAAAAAAGTTAATAGAGAACTAAGACTACCATATTGAATAATTTAATAGATATCTAATCTTGTATATGACGCCGGATTATGCTTTTTTGCCTTGAAAATTATGGAAATTCTAGCCATATTTTGAAAAAAAAATAGGGATTTTTGTAAATCCAAGTAAAAGCTGTCAAAAATCATAATTTTAGGTGCCTTGAAGTTTTTGATGGTGTTGAATCTATTTCAGCCATCAAAAACTTACATATATACGTCAAGTTTCTTTTCTCAAACCAACATATATATGTGTGAAATGTGAAAAGGTTAAAACATTATATATGTTTTTATATTTATTATGAAACATATATGATTATATGCTGGAATTTTGAAAAGGGTATTTTAAATGGAGGAAGGTCAATGTTACTAAATTTTAAAGACTAATAATTAAAATTTTATTTTTAAGTGGAGTTTTTTGTGTTTTGGGGCGTGAATTTGATTGAAAATGTAGACAACAATTACAAATATGGAGAAGTTGAGCAAGGCTAATTTTTCCCTATGGAAATCACAGATGGAGGATATACTGATTTTAAAGGATCAGTATTTGTCGATTGAGGGCACAAAAAAGAAACCTTCATCAATGAAAAATGAAGAGTGGAATAAGCTATATAGAAAGGCGATTGCAACAATCTGCCAATATTTAGCAATGAATATTTATTTCAATGTGTCCAGAGAAAAGATGACTCAAGGATTATGGTAGAAGCTCCATGATCTATATGAGAAGAACACGAAATCAAACAAGTGTTCTTGAGGAAGAAGCTTTATGACGTGAAAATGAAGGAGGGTGCTTCAGTTGCTGAGAACTTGAATGCATTTAATATTATTACTAATCAAATTGCCTCTATTAAAATCATTTTAGATGATGAAATTAGAGCTATTTTGCTAATGTGTTATATGCGAGAGAGTTGGGAAAATTTAATTGTAGCTATCAACACTTCAACAACTACAGGGACCCTAAATTTTGATGATGACAACAGCAGTTTAATGAATGACGAGCTACGACACAATTCAATCGCGAAAAACCAGGGAGGAGAGGCTCTAGCTCTAGCTGATCGTGGTAGGAGAATGGATTGAGTCCGGCAAGGGTGATCAAGATCGAGAGGCCGATCAAAATCAAGGAGAGGTAGAATCCTCTGCTTTCATTGTGGCAAACCCAGGCACATGAAGAAAGAATGTCGATTTTGGAAGAAAGGACAAAAGGATCAGAGACCATCTAATACAAATCACAAGTCATCTAGCACAAATGAAGGTGAGACCACTGCTGTAGCCACAGATGGTGATGTGTAGTTTATTGTTTCAGTAGAGGATTCATGTGTATATACATCTAGTAGTAGCTTTGATTGGATCCTTGACTCTAGGTTATCTCACCATGTAACCCCATGCAAAGATAGTTTTCTTTCATATAATCCCGGTGATTATGGTAGAGTGCATTTGGGGAATAATCATTTTTACAATATTGTTGGAGTGGGAGATATCCAGATCAAGATGAAAGATGGACAAGATATATTGTTGAAACAAGTCAAGCGTGTACTAAAAATGCACATGAGTTTAATCTCTATGGGACGACTGGATGATGAAGGCTATTCGACAAGCTTTGGAAAATGAGGCTCGGAAATTAGCAAAGGTGCATTGGTCGTGGCCAAACGACCCAAGATAGGAACATTATACACATTGAATACACTCATAGGAAAATTGGATTTGGTTGCTATCACAAAAGAAGGAAATTCAGTAGATTTGTGGCATAAGCGTTTGGATCACATGAGCGAGAAGGGCTTAAAAATCCTTGTTGGTAAAAAATTATTGCTAAGTTTGAAATCCTACAATCTTGATCTTTGTGAGCATTGTATAGATGGTAGACAAAGAAGGGTTTCATTCCTTAGAGGTGGCCATGACAGAAAGGAAAATGTGTTAGAATTGGTACACTCAGATGTGTTTGGGCCTGTTAACATCAAATCATTAGGAGGAGAGTCATATTTTGTAACATTTATAGATGATGCATCCAAGAAGGTTTGGGCATATGCTATGAAAAATAAAAGTGAAGTGTTTGGAATATTTCAAAAATTCCATGTTGCTATTGAAAGAGAGACTAACAAATTATTGAAGCGCTTAAGAATAGATAATGGTGGAGAATATTGCTCAAATGCATTTAAGGAATATTGTAACAGGTTTTGCATAAAACATAAGAAGATTGTAAGTATGGGGGATTACGCAGTGCATTATATTAGATATCATTTTTGGGATTCAACTGCGTTAAGTAAGTCATTCAAACGTATGACCATTTCCATGAGAGGTAGTCGTAACTGACTAATTTCTCATGATTTTTGAATAGTTCACGTAGCACTCATTGCATCGGGTGATGCTCACAGGGGTGAAGAAGTGGGATTGAAACTAGTGAAATGTGGAGAACGAATCACATAGCATCAATCATCACTTCCGGGGCTTGCACCCGGTAACCTGGACTTCCCAGGAGGTCACCCATCCCAGAACTCCTCTGGCTCAAGCGCGCTTAACTGTGGAGTTTTCCCACAATCAAGCCCACTTAGCTTGCTACCCCATTTGCAAAACCTTAGCAAGTATTGTGCCTCATGAACCATTCAAGTAGAGATCCCTCGACTCTTTTTGAATTTAAGTATGGGGGATTACGCAGTGCATTATATTAGATATCATTTTGGGATTCAACTGCGTTAAGTAAGTCATTACGTATGACCATTTCCATTGGAGGTAGTCGTAACTGACTAATTTCTCATGATTTTTGAATAGTTCACTTAGCACTCATTGCATCGGGTGATGCTCACAGGGGTGAAGAAGTGGGATTGAAACTAGTGAAATGTGGAGAACGAATCACATAGCATCAATCATCACTTCTGGGGCTTGCACCCGGTAACCAGGACTTTCCCAGGAGGTCACCCATCCCAGATCTCCTCTGGCTCAAGCGCGCTTAACTGTGGAGTTTTTCCACAATCAAGCCCACTTAGCTTGCTACCCCATTTGCAAAACCTTAGCAAGTATTGTGCCTCATGAACCATTCAAGTAGAGATCCCTCGACTCTTTTTGAATTTAAGTATGGGGGTTTACGCGGTGCATTATATTAGATATCATTTTAGGATTCAATTGCATTAAGTAAGTCATTCACGTATGACCATTTCCATGAGAGGTAGTCGTAACTGACTAATTTCTCATGATTTTTGGATAGTTCACTTAGCACTCATTGCATCGGGTATTAATCACATTCTCCTTTCCTTAGTCGCATTTTCATTTGCGACGCGTTTTAATCGTGTTTGCGATTTCTTTTTATTGTATCGCAAACTTTTCATCTGATTGTGATTGGAGTCGTCTACCGAGGTGAGGCTGAGGGAGGAATTGCCTGTACGGTCAAAAATGGTCGGAATCCGGACAAAAAATTCAAATTTTTTTGTAAATGTAATGTTTGAATTATGTTTTTGATGGTGGAAATGGATTCAACACCGTCAAAAGCTTCCAAAATCACTTGAAATTAAAAATTTTGACAACTTTTACTTGAATTTACAAAAATCCCTGCTAAATTTTTTCAAAATATAACCAGAATTCCCGTAGCTTTCAAAACAAAAAAACATAATTTTTAGACTACCGCATTGTGATTTGCCATGATTCACCTTCTTTGTCATGATTAAAGGGAACATAAACATTTCTTTCTACATTGTGCAAAGAACATCCATTTCCGGGATTTAGGGCTACTTTGCATTACTTTGTTTTGGCGATCAAGAAGAGCTACTGTGGAATAGGCATCAGTAAAATCCGAGAATGACTTAATTCCAACTGTATCATTTGGTATTCTTGGCCATGTCGGCACTGGAGAAATGGGCTTGAACTGGGTTGATTTGGAAAAATGTGAGGATTTGTAGATCCTCTACCACAGTGGAGAATGCAAGCACAAGGACACTGACTAGTCATCCATCAAGGCCATTATTTCTTGTGGTTAGAGTAACACACATGTTTATATTTGCGAGTTGAAAAAAGGACAGCAATGGTAACTTATAGTGTTCTATCAATTGCAAATATTCCTTATGCACTTGCATAGACGTTGGAAATGCAATTTGAGCGTTTTGGATGTAATAGGAAGGAGAAGCAATATTCAGCCACATAAGCTTCTCTTGGTTTTCATCAACATACACTGGATGTTTCCTTTTTCGGTGCAAGTGGATTCATACTTACTGCTACAAATTTCAATTCAAGTGGTGTTGATTTGGTTGTATGGGATGCTCTTGCTTCGCCAATCACTCATCGTGCTCCTATTATATGTTATAAACGAGGTGCTTACTTTCTTACTGTATTTGATTATGACATATAAAGAAGATCTATATCTCCCTTAATTGTCACAAGGAGGAAAAAGGAGTGATATTAGAGTGAATAATGCTCGTTTCATTGCTACTGGTAAAATAAGCATCAAAGGCAATTGAAAGAAAGAAATGAGGTTCCATCTTCACCTCTAAAGACACCTATAGAAAAGAGGCATATGGCTCGTCTAGACATCTTGGTGAACAAAGTACTAATGAAATGGTTTAGTACATAATGAAGGCATACCAAGGAAATATTCCAAGAACATTAGTCATTCCTAGAACGAGTTTTACTTTGACAGGCAGAAAATTTGGAGATGTCATAATGACTAATACTCAGGGATATGAAGTTGAACGTGGTATCACCATCAAGTCAACTAGATTTTCATTATACTAGGGAGAAAAGATGAACATGAATATTGCACACACCAGATTTATTCTTCAGAGCATGTTGACATCTCTTAAGAAGTGACAGCAGCCCTGTGAATCATAGATGGTGCATTGGTTGTGATGGGGTATATTGAAAAAGTTTGTATCCGGATTGATATTGTTTTCATCAAACTCTTGAAGTTGCAGCAGCCCTGTGAATCATAGATGGTGCATTGGTTGTGATAGGGTATATTGAAAAATTTTGTATCCGGACTGATATTGTTTTCATCAAACTCTTGTAGAGAGGATGAGGCCTATTCTCATTATGAACGAGATGGACAAATGTTGTATTGAGTTGCAGGTCAATGAATAAGAATACTACCAAACTTTCCCACATGTCATTGCAAACGTAGATGTAATTATAGCTCCTTATGAAGATCCTTTACAAATCTGCAGGGGTAAAAAATTACCTTCACAAATTTTTAGAATGGATGAAGGAAAGATGTTGGAGAGGCTTTGAGGTAAAAAAAAAAGAGAGAGAGAAAAAGGAGTTGATGGTATAGTATACAAAGCAATAGTGCCTTCTGGGGATATTATTGTTGTTAAAAGGTGCCTTCTCATCATGTAGGATCCACTATGATTTGTGGCTTCAATACGATATTGGCTCTTAAAGATATCAAGAATTGCAATATTGTAAAGTTCCATGGTTTTTGTTGTCATCATGAATCAAATTTTCTTCTATATGAATATATGTCAAATGAAAGCTTAGGTGAACTGCTTCATGGAAACTCTATATGTTGAATTGGAAGACAAGCTATAAAATTTCTCTTGGGGTAGCTAAAGGTCTATCCTTATTATATACACAGTATCATCCACCGTGACGTAAAATCCAATAACATTCTTCTTGATAACATTCTTCTTGATGATGATGTTCGAAGCTCACGTAGGAGACTTTGGACTAGCCAAGATTATTCACAAACCACAATCAGAATCTAAGTTTGGTATTGCAGCCTCCTGCTCCAGGGTTGAAGTTGTCAGGACAGTTGTACGAGTTATATCAAAATCCATTATGTTCCTTTTTCCTATTGTAAATATTATGTTTTCATGAGAAGACAAAATGCTAAAAGTCAATAAAAATATCAAAAGGTCTTAGTAGGTCTTAGTATTCGAATAGGTCATGGGGATTTGAAGAGTCAGGGGAAGGCGAAAAGTCACCTCCCATTTGTATAAATATATCCCCATGCCTTCCAAAGCAAGGATGGGATGGGGGCTTTTAACACTTGATTCTAATTAAGTTAAGCAAGGGTGGGATGGGGGCTTTTAACACTTGATTCTAATTAGTATAGACATAGTTGTTAGTACTCAAAGTTCTTGCTCTTAGAAATTGTAGGTTGAGTTGTGTTGAGGTTAGGATTCTACCTTGGAGATGATATGAGTAGTCTTCATTTTATTATTGGATTTTGATGGTTTGTGGCGCATGTACTTGAATTTGTCACATTATTAATGAGAAGCTCTTCATTTTTGACAGATTCCTGTGCATTCCTCTTTTGGTTGTAATGGCTAATTGATACTCCAGTCAAGTATGCATGTGTACTTTCATGTGGATTATACATTGACGAACTAATTTGTAGCTTATCACTCATGTGTTTGATTGAATCTTTGCTTTTAATTCAACGCTAATGCTAGTAATCTATTGTGAACTAATTTGAAATTAATCTCTAGCACTTTCTTATTCTTGTATGTTTTGGATGGTTTTAGTTCATTGACTCCTCTCAAGGCATACTTCTTCATATTGTGTTTTTGTTACATTCTTGTATTTTGTATTGCAAGTTTGTCAATTGTGGGTTGATTTTGTTAAAAATATGAGAAAGATGAGAAATTTATTGTGCACACAACAAATCACTGACTTCCAGAGATCTAGATCCTAAGAAAGTGGATCTACGATTGCGACATGACACAACAACAACTCATACACATCGGAAACAATCACATCTAGAATAATATCTCGAAATACTCACTACAACCTGTAATACACATGACACACATGACATGGAAGCATTAGTTCCAACAGCCTCCCTTAATGCTTACATGTAGAAAATATAAAAACAACACATTACAACAATAAATAAATCTTTCTCAGATATGGTCATCACTAGCACTCATATCGGCTCTGAAATCTCACGGTTTCTGCTCTTTTCTTCACCATACTTTTGAGCTTCCCACTTGATCTAGTTAAGACATAACCACTTCAGACCATTGTTGACGTGCTTTGCAAAATTGACGCTTCTCAACCTCCCAGAGCGCAATGGGTCAGTGTTAGTACTGAAGCATCCTATGGAGTTGCCACCATCTATTGAATATGTGGCCCTTCGTAGTCTTCATCAGTGACCTAGGATAACATTCTAAATACAAAATGTCTTCAGCAAACAATTCTACAACTTGGCCTTGTAAAATAATATGTACTTACACTCACAAAGACGGATCACACTAACTTAACCTTATTAAAAACTCCCTGTGACTAATGCTGGAGCACAAGATAAGTCACATTAATCTTTTGAATAATTGACCATGTTTTATAGTTCTTCATCATTTTATTTTGGTATACCAAATAATTTTATAAATAAAATAATAACAACCATGCACACCACTAAATATCAAACTCACAAATATATTAGTGCCTAATATAATATGCAAGCAAATCAACATCTAAACGCCATGATCATCACCTCCACATATCTCCCTAGAAAAACAGGCCCGTTGTCATTGGCCTAGTGTAGCAACTGACGCAGTGGAAGTGATATATAAATGGCCACTCGGATAATTCCGAGTCAAATAAATCTCTAGCCATTATTTTGTTTCCACGAGCCCGTTCAATGACAGATCTGCTACATGGCACCGAAATCATCAATTCTTTCAACTTGATCAGATCTTCAAACAATTCTTTTTCCAGATTGTCATCGCTCATTCCAAACTCGGCCCTCAAGAAGTGTTTCCTGTGCAGCAGAAGTGTCATAGATAAATGCTTTATGGATCGACTCTGTTACTTCCTTTTTCCGTCGGCCCTCTTGTGCTTTGGGGAAATTAATTGGCATGACATAGCTGACTGTTGGAACCACACGCCTGTAAAATGGAGTATTATAGACAAAAGCATCGAACTACCGTCGAATAGTATGGTCTCTTGTATCCCCAGTAGAACTTAACCTCCATCAATATACTCCCATGCTTTCCAATCAAGACAGAACTGTGGCTCAAATGAAGTCCAATATCTCTAATGGCGTCCATTCCAGCATCTAGACCAAATGTTAAAATGAACTGAAGATAATCATTGAAAAAACAGCACAGACCGGAACTCAATAACAGCGAATCTGGCTCAAATTTTACCAAAAAAGGTCCACCGAAATCCCTGAAACGCAACAAATAGGATGACGGGGCAAGGTTCGATGACCGATTCACCGGCTTCCCGATACAACTGATGGCAGACGAGCATACTCTTCTCAACAGATCTGGCCCGGATGCGATTTCACATCCCACGTTCGGCAGCATTAAAGATTGCGAGAAAGAGTTGGGGTGCAGCAACCTTGATTCTATCATATCCGAATGTGTTGTCAACCACGACTGTCACCGTCCATCACAACATGTTGAAATTGCGCACTAATTCCAGCGAATCACTGCGAGCGAAATCTCCTGCTTCGACGAATGGCGTAGGGCAATATCTATTTCCACCTACATAGCAAAGTTAATGTTATAGAGGGTATCTCTGTCAGAGTCTCACAGAGCCCGACAACCCTGCCCGCAACTTTGCTATAGAGAGTATCTCTGTCAGAGTCTCACAGAGCCCGACAACCCTGCCCGCAGCCTCCCTCCGGTTTAGGACTTAATGAGGTTCAGGACGAACGTACTCATTTAATAGCAGACGAATTTGACATGTAACGCGACGGGAGTCCTTCGGCCGAGAAAAGACTGCAGCCTTCACCATTTTCAGGCAGCTCCATCACTCCAACTCCGGGAGGCTCCACTGTTCAGCGTAATCAATGCATTCAAATAACGAGCCCATTTGAATTCAAATTCAAATTTGAATTTAAGCGCCCAAAATTAAACGCTCATCCACATTCGAAGCTTCTCAATCACCATTTCGATGAGTTGCGCATATGCTGTTCGAGGATTTGTGCAGCTTCACAGAGTTTTAATGGCAGACAATGATTTGAGAACCCTCCCTCATATTTATAACGACTCTCCCCTTCATTGGTTCCCACGATTGCAGCACTACCAATCACAGCACTGCATTACCGTTGAAGCAGAGATCGATCAATCTACACACTCTTATTCTCAGCGATGGCGGAACAATACAAGCAATATGGTCAGGAGAAGGCCGAACAAGCTCAAAAAACAACTCAAGTAACGATTTAACTCTCTTATTCATTCTCTTTAGTCTCTGCATTTTTTAAAACTTTGTGTTGCTGTTATTGATGTCATTGCTGGTATTCTATATTTTGTTTTGCCAAGGGGATGATGGGGACTGCTCAACAGAAGACTTCTGATGCAGCCACTGCTACTCAACAGAAGGGTGGTCAGATGAGGGATATGACTCAAGAGAAGGCTTCTCAAGGGACTGAAACGACCAAGGGAATGGGTCAGTCCATCATGGGAAAAGCCCAAGAAGGCAAAGAACAAACTGGCTCTTTCTTCCAACAGGTGGTTCATAATTAATATTGTATGGTTGGGTTTTATTTTTTTTCAATGCGGTTTATATTAGGTGACCGTCCACAGAATTATTTCGCTAGAGATCACTTTCTAGAGTTATTAGTAGCTCTTTAAGATTATAGATCTCATGAGCTTAACTTCAAAAGTATAGATCCGTGACCTCCCCATTAACAAAATGTTTTAACATCAATTAAGCTAACCCTTAGGCTATTAGGCTATATTCTTGGATTTTTTAAGAGCTCATTGAAAAGATTAACCATTAAATTGGAAGGTCCCATTTTATTTTGAATGTATTGAAAATAATTGAATTTGGATGATGTTAATGCAGGCGGGGGATAATGCTAAGGGTGCTACACAGAGTGTCATGGACGCTGTGAAGAAACCCTTTGGTGGTAGCCAGTAACAACCAGGGCAAGCACAACAAGTGAAGGCTTTATGTTGTGAAGGCAGATTGTAATAATTCCCCATTTTTGTCGATAATAAAATCTGATATTAATAAAAAGTAGATGAATCGGAATCTTAGACTCTGGATATGAGACTTGACAATCTGGACATGGACTTGGAATATTTAAAGCTCTGGATAGTTGTAATTACGATGTTTCTCCGTCTTTCTGCGGGACTTTGCATTCAGGAATACATATGTTTAATACGAGAATTATGAAGTCTATATTGAGTTTATCTATTTATCTATTTATGTATGTATATGTATGTATTTGCAGTTTATAAGAAGAGCTTCGGAGTAAATCACATGAAAAAGATCTTTGTCCACGCATTTCAAACCAAATAGTGTGGTTCATCGTCAGGACAAGTTGACCTGACGATGAACCACACTAGTTGGTTCGAAATGCGTCGACAAAGGTCTTTTTCATGTGATTTACGCCGAAGCTCTTCTTATAACTATGATGGATCACAGAAGCCTCAATTCTATATTTACAGTTTGTTTTATTTTTTTCTCTCTATCCAGAATCAATTTTTATAGTTTATGAAATTCATGGATTATGCCAATTTGTTCCAAAAGCCCTTCGTTTTCCTATAAATGGCTACATAAATGATTATGTAGTTTCCGTTTCCATTCCTATATCTGATCTATGAAAATGGTATGAATTACGCGCCAGAAGAAGGAGATTTTATAAGACACTAATCCTATAATAATCTCCATAAAAATATTCGTAGTTTTACGATTCACTTAAACGTCGGATTTGTCAATAAAGTTAGTCTAGCTAGTGATTTATTACCATCTGATTTGGGTTCATGTGTACATTGCTATGTACTTGAAGATGTACTTCACACTGTCTGTATTTTGTTATCAATTTTTATCTATTCGTTCACAGTGGTGGTTTTACACTCTGGTTAGTTCACAGTGGTCGTTCTACACTCTGGGATCTGTGATTGGTAGCTGGTTGTCACATGATTATATATATTTAAAACTTTGAAACTTTCTCCATTCTGATGTGTTGGAGGAGGTTGTCATTTAATTATATATAAATAAATATATTTATTTATTTAAAACTTTTAAAAGGTGGAAGATTCTCCATTCTAATGTATGTGTGTGCTGGAGCAGGAGGTTGTCATATAATTATATATAACTTTTAAAAGGTTTAAGATTTTCTATTCCAATGTGTGGGAGGTTGTTATATAATTATATATATTTAAAACTTTTAAAGGATGAAGATTTTCTATTCTAATGTATTGGACTTGGGTGAAAAGTAATGTGTTGGACTTGAGTGAAAGGTTATTTGGATGGGGAAAAAATTAAAATTATTGAATTCCAATGGGTTAGAGTTTGGGTGGGAAAGAATTAAAGTCAAAATTGTCAAGTAATAGAGGTGGTTTTAGGCTTTTGCATTGATGAAGGGATTCTGATACTATTATATATGTTTAAAAGTTTTTTTTGTATGGGTGAAGGTTTATATATGTTTAAAAGTTTTCTTTGTATTGATGAAGGGATTCTAATACTATTAAGAAGACTGTATTAATCATCTGCATAAAAGTAAAAAATATTGATTAAGTTTCAAATTTGATTTAGAACACTATTAATCATTTACATCAAAAGTAAAAAATATTTTGATAAAGATATTTGTTATTTTTAAGTCATATAATAATAAATTTATTGTAAACTATTATTTTCTAAATTAAAATTTCAAAATAAATATCTCAAAATTACCAAGTTATTTGGATGGGTGAATGAATTTTTTTTACATAAAATTGGTAGTGTAAAAATTTATTCTTTATAGTGGCCTTACAAAAGTTATTAAAAATTTATTAAGTTGGAGTAATAATTTTTACATTATTTAAATGTTGCATTATTCTCTTTTTTGAGTAAGAAAAAAACGTTGGTTAATATTAAAAACATAAAAACTAGTACATCATGTCATATATGTAAACGAAAAATGGAGTCCACCATATGTGGGTAAGGGTGTCATATGAGATGTAGTGTGCTACAATGTGCAATAAATAAACCAAAACATACAGAGTTGAAGTTCCTCCAAGGCCGCAGCCAAAACAAGTAATCAAAACCATCTGAATGTGTATGAAAAAAAAAAATTATAACCACAAATTTGTATCAAAAGTATGAGCAAAGTTAAACATGGAAAAGCAAATGCCAAAAGAAAAAATGGTGGTGACGTTGACCAAAGTGAGGAACATAAGCAGAGAACATTATCCTGGGAGTGGCATGGAGCCAACATCCATGGTGTAGTTATCAAACCCCAGTGTGATATGCATGTTTCCAGTAGCATCTGAAATGACCAACTTAGACACGTCATCAAAAATTATATTAAAATCTCGATGGATATGCTAGAAGGTAATATTTTGGAAATTTCCTTTAAGATATTGAATTTTCCTAAGCCAACGCTGTAAATGTGGATGGGAGATAGTGAAAATTCCCAGCACATGGTTGATAATGGCTTGTGAGTCCCCATAGATCTGCAGTCTAGGAATATCGAGGTATCTGGCAAACCATAATAATCCCCAGAGTGCAATGGCTTCAGCTCTCGTATTAGTCCCATAGCCACCAGACCAATGGATTCTATAATGTTGGTTTTGGTTGATGCAAATCCACACACCACATCCACATGATCCACCCTATTTTGTACCATCGAAATACCTAGCTGGGAAGGATATATTCGAGGTAGTTTTTCTGTGAGGGACTCCATTATACACTGTATTAGTCTGCAACAAAGGCCTCAACCAGGATACTATATTGTTGATAATACGATCAATATTGAGTGTTTTGCCTTAAAAAATAATGGAGTTCCTTGCCTTCCAAATTTCTCAAAATATCACTAGGGGGATTGCCATTTTTCTTTTGGGCCTCTGACTCCACCATAACAAGCAAGCTTCAATAGTATCATGTGTTATATGTGTGAAAGAGGATAAACAAGATATCCTAGACCATACCTGTACAACTATTGGGCAAAGCAACAGGATGTGCAAATTGTTCTCCTCCTTTAATCTACATAAGACGCATTGTCCTGGTCCATTTATGCCTTTCTTCCTTAGATTTTCCCAAGTCAATGTCTTATTTTTCCATGCTAGCCATGTGTAGAGTATAATATTGTATGGGACCTGGAACTTCCAGAAAATGGTAAACCAACATGTAATTTGTATGTTGAGTACGCTACAACAGATGTATATGTAGGTGCTTGCAACAGAGATAGTACCCCGGTGTAAGCGTCTGCCCCAACCTATCTGATCGCCTTCCTCAACTTTGAAAATTATTGATCTGCACAGTTCATTGATCAAACTTTCCCAGCTCCCAACAAATTCTCCTATCAATCCCATCTCGCCTGCCCTCTTCCATATTGGTGTGATTCCATTCCAAGTTTTTATCGTCTGTGTAAGGTAAAAATAACCTCTGGAATTTAGGCTATGTATAAGAGCTTCAGTGTAATGTCTGTCAATCCCAGTGTCCAAGATACGGTCTCTTCCAATAATGATCTCCTTCCCTGATCCAAATATCCAACAAGCTTGCTTCAAGAGCCAATACTTAATCTTATTGAAACTGATCCAGATGGTGGATCATGTTGGTTTTCCAATTAGATCATCTCTCATCCAGTGTCCAACTTTTATGCCCCCTAAACATTTCGATCTGATGATGTCTCCCCATAGATAGTTACCAAATAAACCGTGCCATAAGGATTTGATCAAAAGATCCCATGCAGAGGTCCTTTTGTGGAATCTGTCAACAATCCACAACCATTCATTGACTTTGTATTTATTTGGCTTAATCTTGAATCCTAAATATTTTAAACCAGAGAAAGTTGGTTGTGTTTCCACTCCAAATAGATTCGCAGTATATTCAATGTCCTCCTCTTGTCCCTCCACAAATAATAACAAGGATTTGTCCTTATTAATAAGGAGTCTTGATGCTCTACCAAACTTATAGAAAATATGATGTAATGTAGCCCATTTCACCTTGGAAAGCATTCCAAAAACTAATATGTCATCTATGAAAAAGCTATGTGAGACTCTAATGCCGCAACCCACAACAAGTCCACGGAAATTGTCCTCCAAATAGGTATTTGTGATTTTATGGCTAAGGTAGTCCATGATAAAAATAAATAGCAATGGTGACAGTGAGCATCCTTGTCGGAGTCCCCTACTAGCACCAAAAAAATTTGTGGGATATCCATTAATAATGATTGCATATTTAACTGATGTAACGCATGCCATAATCCATTCAACATTTTGCATCTCTAATCCAATCCTAGGTAGAATGATGCAGAGGAAGTTCTAGTCTACATTGTCATAAGCTTTTTGTAAATCCACCTTCATGACAACAACTTCCATTTTCTTAGTGTGAATGGAATGCATGCATTCATGTGCTGTAGAAACCGCATCATGTATCATTCTGTCCTGTAAGAAACCATATTGCTCCGGAGAAATGTAGGTGGACAGAGTATTCTTAATTCTAAGTGCAATGATCTTAGAGATAAGTTTGTATACCAGATTACAAAGTGAAATGGGTTTGTAGTCTGTGAAGGACCCCAATTCAGTATGTTTTGGTATAAGTGCAATGAACATGGAGTAATGGCCCCAGTAATGTGTTCTCCAAGCCTGGATTCTTCCACCATCAACACTAAGTCCAAACTAATTAGATCAATAAAATGTAAGAAGAATTCGACTATCCATCCGTCTAGTCCGGGGCATTTATCTTCTATAAAATATTTTAGGACCGAGTGTACTTCCTCCAGATTTACTGGCTTGTATAACTCCCCATTTTTTCCAGGATCGAACATGATGGGATGTGATTTTGATCCTCAAATCTGGTCCTCTATACATGCTCCCCCCCTTGCTTTGTAGGCATCCTAAAAAAATGTTATCAGCGCTTGCTGAATCTCTAAGAAAGTATGTACCATGTCGCCCCTTGAGTCCTTAATACTCCATATGGTGTTGACATTCCTCCTATAATTTGCATACCTGTGGAAAGATTTAGTATTCCTGTCTCCCTATTTTAACCACAACACCCTCCTCTTTAAACTCCATGTGGCCTCTTATATGTGGAGGATCTTTTGCTTCTTTTCTTAGAACCCTTTGATGTTCTTAATGAGATCTGGGAAAGGGTTCCCAACATCCAAGATCTTATCAATTTTTTCTAGCTCATTTTTGATGTCAGCTAACTCCTTAATCATGTTCTTTTTTTTCTTGAGCTCCCATTTCCTCACTATCAATTTTAAAGCATGTAGCTTCCCATATATACCCTGCATGGGAGGGTAATCTGCATCCCTATTATGAATCCTAAAATCCTGAATCGGAGAATTAAATCTGCATCTTCGAGCCATATGCGATTGAACTTGAAAGGCATGCCCAAACACATCTCTTCCCTCTTCCATAGTAATGTGATGGGCAGGTGATCAGATATGTATGTTTTCAGAACCTTCAGTTGTAGAAATCTTATTCTTTCCATCAAATCTTCATGTACCAAGTATATACCCAGTTGCTTGGTAATATGTTGTGACCCAACTTTGACATTGTGCCATGTGGTTACAATTGTTTGTGGCCGAATGTCCATCAAATTATTATCACAGAAAATAGATTTGAGTCAATCCGCAAGTGGATCCATCCTTCGAACTAAGCCCTAACATTCATATAGTGTGATAGTGGCATTAAAATCCATTGCCACAATGAGGGAACCAATTTTTAAGATGTTGAATGACTCCAATCTGTCCCAAAATTTTTCCCTGTCCCGATATGGAGCATATAGATTTAGGATGCAGAAACGACGAGCCAGTCCCATGAGTCTCCTAAAGAGTAGTATACCAACAAAACAACTATAAGCCTAGAGAGTCACCCATCGCAGATTCCACAATGTTGCTAGGCCCCTGGAAAGACCCAGAGAGTCTACAACCACCATATTCCAATCCGGAAGAATTTTCCTAAACTATTCTAACGTCAGATGAGCAATCATCATGGATTCTTGTAGAAGGATGATATGGGGATTAATAGAAGAGAATAGATCTCTGAGGGAGAGGAATTTCTGCGAGTTCCCCAGTCTTCACATATTGAGGGTAAGGCAGAGAGTCATATTGCATCGACGCTGAGTGGCATTGCTCTAAGGGCCCGAGGATCAAAAGAGTTACCAATAGGGATATCAATAAGGGAGGCATAATCAACAAAATAAATCGACTTAAATTTGGGCCTCCCATGGAAATGTCTGCTTCCTCGCTTCTCCCGGCATCGAATGATGATGTTAAGAGACGAGTTGCGGCTTATAATCAGAGAGGTATGAGGATGCTCCTGATGGATAGATAAGGTTTTCAGGTCAAGAGCTAGGTTCGAAAGCAAGAATTCTATGTCGCTGTCCACCGAGTTTCTAGGGGAAGATATAAGCGACCAGGGGGAGGGTGGGGAGTCGTGGGTAACTGAGTTGGAAGGATGTGGAGGATTCTCTAGAGTTCTTAGCATTGAAGGATGAGAATCAGGGGTCATCAAGGATGTCGAGGGCGGGGGAGGCGAAAACATCAACATCGAGGGTGGGGAAATGTGTGGGCACCAGAAAGACCTGGGTGTATATGCTGAAACAGAAGAGTGAAGTGTTTGAGAAATTCCGCCACTTCAAAACTCTAGTTGAAAAGCAGTGTGGGAATTACATCAAAGTGCTCAGAATAGACAGAGGAGGAGAATACATCTCCCAATACTTTCTGCGGTTTTGCAGAGAGAATGGCATACAAAAGCAGTTCACAGCAAGGTATACACCTCAGCAAAACAGTGTTGCCAAAAGAAAGAATAGGACCATTCTTGACATGGTTAGAAGTATGCTGAAGGCAAAACACTTGCCGCATGAGTATTGGGCAGAAGCTATCACTTGCGCAGTTTATATCTTGAATAAATGCCCAGCTAAAGCTGTCATGAACAAAATACCAGAAGAAGCATGGAGTGCTCAAAAGCAAACTGTCACTCACATGAGAGTATTCGGTTGTGTAGCTTATGCACATGTACCGGATCAGCTAAGGAGAAAGCTTGATAGTAAGGGGGAGAAGTGTGTATTTGTTGGCTATTGTGATGAGTCAAAAGCATACAAAATCTATAATCCATCCACAAAGAAATTGATTATAAGCAGGGATGTGCAGTTCATTGAAGATGAAGCTTGGGATGGAAGCTTAGAAAAAATAGTGAATGTGAAGGCAATTGTGTCTCATGAAGAAGAAGAGGAAGGAACAACAGCAAATAATCCTTCCTTGGTGGTTCCTCCTCCACCACAGCAAATTCAGCAAACCACACCACAAGCTGGAATTTGAACAGCCTTAAGAAATCAAGGAAGTGCTTCTTCAAGCACACCACAGGGATCTGAAATACCCTCAAGTTCGGATGGAACTCCAAGCACACCAAGAAGACCAAGATTCAGAAATCTGAATAAGATTTATGAACAAGGAGAGGTAAGTACCAATACTGGTCTGAATTCATTATTCGCTTTGTATTGTCATGTTGATGACCCAGTTCATTTTGAAGATGCTGTAAATGAAGATAAATGGATTGAAGCAATGAAGGAAGAAATTGGTGCAATTGAAAAAAGTAAAACATGGGAGTTAGTGGACCTCCCTGAAGGCAAAGATGCCATTGGAGTTAAGTGGGTCTATAAGACCAAAAGCAATGCTGAAGGCAAGATTGACATGCACAAAGCAAGACTTGTTGTGAAAGGCTACAAGCAGCAACAAGGCAGAGACTATGATGAAACCTTTGCACCAGTAGCAAGGATGGAAATAGTCAGAACAGTGTTGTCTATTACAGCACAGCACAAATGGAAGATTTATCAGATGGATGTTAAATCTGCATTCCTGAATGGAGTGTTGAAAGAAGAGGTTTATGTTGAACAACCTCCAGGTTATGAAGTTGCTGGCCAAAAGCATAAAGTTTGTAAACTGAAGAAGGCTCTTTATGGGCTGAAAGCAAGCTCCAAGAGCATGGTACAACAGAATAGATGCTTATCTGATTGAGAATGGGTTTGACAAGTGTGATGGTGAACCCACACTCTACATAAAGGAAAATGACGGTAAGATAATTATTGTTGTTTTATATGTAGATGATCTGATTTTTACTAGCAATGATGCTTCTCTCATTGCTGATTTTAAAGCAGTCATGAAAAGTGAATTTGAAATGACTGACTTGGGCTTCTTAAGATATTTTCATGGAATTGAAGTAGACCAAAGTGAAAATGGTGTTTTCATTTCTCAAGATAAATATGTAGAAGCTGTGTTGAAGAGATTTAACATGCAAAACAGCAAGGCAGCTATGACTCCAATAGTAATGGGGTTGAAATTGACCAAAGAAGACATCAGCAAGGATTTTGATCCAAAATTGTACAAGAGCATAGTTGGCAGCCTTATGTACTTGACTGCAACTAGGCCAGACATTATGCACGTTGTGAGTTTAATCTCCAGATTTATGGAAAGACCGAAAGAGACTCATTGACAGGCAGCCAAGAGGATTGTAAGGTATGTGAATGGAACGAAGGGGTTTGGTATTTTATACTCCTCTTCTGAAATTTTCATGTTGACAAGTTACACAGATAGTGATTGGGCTGGAAGTGTTAATGATAGAAAAAGCACATCAAGTTATGTGTTTCATATGGGATTGGGAGCCATCTCATCGGCTTCCAAGAAGCAACCAGATGTGGCTTTATCAACAGCAGAGGAAGAGTATGTGGCAGCAACAGCAGCAGCATGCCAAGCAGTGTGGCTGAGAAGAGTTCTCAGAGATTTGTGTCATGAACAGGAAAATGGCACAACCATTTACTGTGACAATAGCTCAGTAATAGCATTGTCTAAAAACTCTATTTTTCATAAAAGAACAAAGCACATAGATACCAAATTTCACTTCATACGTGAATTGGTTAACAATGGTGAGATTGTTTTGCAGCACTGCAGAACAGAGGATCAGCTGGCTAACATCTTGACAAAACCATTGCCAAAGAAAAGTTTTGATCATTTCAGGAAATGCCTGGGTATGCAGCAGTTGAAGTTAAGGGGGAGTGTTGGAATTTAATTCCAACTGCATCACATAAACGTTGAACAAATATTTGATCTACAACAGTGATTTCAGATTGTTCGGTGCCGCAAAGTCTTCTGATATTTTTGAGCATTAAATTCAGAAATTAAATCCCCTGCAGACAGCCGTCTTATTTTTGCTGAAAAGTCATCACCGCCTTCTGCAATAAATACAAAGATAAATATCAACAATTATTTCACTTTGTTTAATGTTTAACTCAGATATTTGTTTTCATATAAATACATGAACAACAGTCCTGTTTTTAAAAGAGAGACAGTGTAAGCAGAAAAGAACAGCAGTTCTGTTTTCTGTGTGAGTGTAAGAGATTTACAACAACAGTTCTATTTTTGTACTCTGGGAGAAAAGAGTGAAGGTTAGAAGAACATAGTGAGTCTCTTCTATAAATGCACAGCAGTGCTGAACCTGAGATTTTCTGAGTTGGAGAAAATCGATTTCTGGAACTGAAGTGTTCCTCTTATAACAGCTAAGTTTACTGTATCAGTTTTGTTTACTGTTTAAGGAATACAAATTTATTGTTTTGCTGATTTTCTGTTGCTGTTACACCAAGTGTCAAAAACACTTTGATTTTACTCTGTAAGTCTATTAGTGATTTGACGCCAACTTGATTTAGTTGCTGTTACACCAAGCGTCAAATGTGTCACTGTAAATTTATAACTGATTTTGACGCCCAACTTCTTAAAGTGACTTAGCGTCAAAATCGTGTTGCTGCAACACCTATTGCTGCAACACAATTTCCTATTGTTGCAACATAGTTTCCTGTTACTACAACACCAAGTCCAGAAAACGGAATTATCAGTTTTTATGCAGAAACAAAGCATTTTTGTGTTGTCTGTTTGTTAAGGAATTTAGCAGAAAATTCCAACATGGTATCAGAGCATTGTTCTCTGGCCTTTTGTGTTTGAAATCACCATAAAAATTCCAACATCTTCATCACATCAATCACATTCAAACTAGAAAAAATACCCAAATATTTTAAAGCCCAAATTTTGCAAAAAAAAATAAATAAATAAAAACTAAAGAAACCTTTGGTAGTTTTTTGGGCTTTCTATATACCATCGAGAAAGTTATCGTTCCTACTCTAATTCCAGATTATGCGATCCATAATTTAATATGCTTATTGGTTACAGAGGGTGATTGAAATTTAGCATATTTTCAATTAAAAAAACTTGCCCAAAAAATACTTTGTTATATGAAAAATAAAAAGGACGTTTTGGAAAAAGTTCCAAATGTCAAAAATCTATCTTGTACTCTTCCGAAGACATCACTCAAAACGGGCAATGACAATTTCCAACCATCAAATACGTGCAAAAAGCCTTATGACGGGCAAAATGCTTGTCAAATTCCATCCCTCCGAGGTGAAGGCGAGGTCAACGAAATCAATAATCTCGGAAAAAAAATATTAAATGGATCAAATACTATACTTTCAAAAAAAATAATGTAAATCACAACAAAATAATTAATTTTTAAAGAAAATTCATTTCTAATAATAAAAAAATATAAAATCTCACACCAATCAGAGATCTTAAAATACCTCCTTTCTATTACCTCCTTTCTATTAACCCATTGCCTTTTCTCATTTTATTTGAATTAACCAATTATTTCAGCCAAACTCCACTTTAATTTCATTATTAAAATTTTTCCATGATTGCACATTTAGGCATCTCATCCTATGAAAAAATAATTACAGACAACGCCACAAAATCTTCTTACCATCTCAGGAACCCTCCTTACCATGTCTTCTCTTATAAATCAAGAACCATTCACACGAACTTGCATTTTATCTCACACAACCTTAACCAAAACATTGTATTAATATAAGAAAATAGAAGATGAGTTCATCGAATACAAAAATGAAATTTCATGACCTTCATACTATTACATTACTCTCTTTTCATACATATATGTGACTTATTTTTCTAGCTCCTCACACCCCACATGCTTGCAATGCAAACCCAAATGTTGAACTCCTGAATTTTTTTATGCCCATGCTGACCACTGTGATGAGACCAAAGAACTACATTAGCCATAATCTCTCTTTGATTCGACAACATTTCGAAAGTTCTTTGTGAACATGGATATTGCATGATGGAGATTCCTTTGCACTGCGTTCTCAAACCGTTGCAGATCATTAGATCACTGAGAGAGAGAGGCATCATAGATATGAGAAAAAGGAGAATCTATGTGGAAAAATGGGAGCTTAAAATAAATAGGTTCTTGGCTATGGTCGGCTAAATATAGAACACACGAGTAAAAACACAAAGGAAAGTGCACAGAATAAGGAATATTGCTCGAAAGAAACCATTGCACCAGGTCTTCAAAACCTAGTCTAGTTCTTCGTCATCTCCATCATGGCTCTTCATGATCTCGTACCCAGATCCTTCCAAGAACTCGGGCCCTCTCTGCAACAACCACATCGGCGCATCAGGAACTTCCCACTCACCCTGCAATATCTTCAGGGCGACGCTCATCCATGGCCTCTGGTTGGGGTTGTCCTGAATACACCAGAAGGTATCCTTGCTCCGCTTTGGTCCTGCCTAAATTGTGAAAGGCGGGGATGAATTCTGCGCTCTTGCTGAGCATTTACGCAGCGTGCGAAAAAAATTTCAAATTTCAAATTTGGGGTAATGTTGTCCATGCAAGGATACGTGATGGTCGTCCGGTAGATGGTTACATGATGCCTATGTCTTGGATGGACCGGAAAAAAATATGTACTTACCTAGGAAATGTTGGATGCTAGAAACAGTTAGTGGTGTAGTAAATACCCTGTAGCACCGTAAATATTGGTTTCCTAATCTAAATACCCTGTAGCACGGTAAATATTGGTTTCCTAACCTAACATGAGAATACACTCATGGAAACCACACGGTGGCAAAGTCAACCATTGAGTTTTTCGTTGTGGCTTCGGTAATCGTAAACGACTATGACTTTTTGGGAGTTCCCATAATCAAAGGAGTTAAGTATGGGAGTTTCTGTAAGTTAAATTTTAAACCTATTAGGTAGATAATAATTAATTAAATTTACTATTTTTTTATTTTCTTCATTAAAAAAAACCATTAATTTACTATATTTTTATTTTCTTGTTAAACGTCATTTGTGAATTATTTAACCAGAGATTTATCAAGGTGGAGAGAAATCAATTTTTTCAAATTTTTTTAAAGTGTAAAATTTGACCCAAAAAATTGAGGTTTATATATTTTCATTGCTTAAATTGCATTTTGAGTGTATAAATGGTTATAATTTTGAAAGTACTTTTAGGAATTTGGATCGAGCAGTTTACACAGCGTAAATTTTTACAATTTCAAACAACATATTTGCTGAGATTTTATCCAAAATTGACATTATTATATATTATATATATAGTGGAAAAAGGGCCAAAATGTAAAAATAGTGAAACTATTTGAAATGCTTTAAAATCTTTGTGCAATTCTCTTCTAGCCCATGAAGATATATATTAGTATATATATATAATATATATATACTATATATATATATATTTAATATTATACACGGAGCTAGATCCACTTTAATTCCCCATCTATCAAGTGTTGAGAGATTAAATTTCTCAACATGAAAACTTATTTTTTTAGTACATAACTTGAGGAAAGGTTTTCACCTTCAGAAATCTGCTCCTTCCTAGAGCTTATAGATCGTGACTTAAGATGGATTACACTGGGTTAACCACAAGAATTTTGTTTTTTTTCTAATTGCTTTTTCATAATATTTTATGACCAAAGACCATTGAATATTTATATATTATTATTAATATTTTTTAAATAACATATATCTTTGTTATATTAAGAATTAAATGAGTCACACATCTCTCTTTTCATATTAAGTAACTCCCCTTTCATATTAAGTAACTGAGTTCCCCATTTGGGGTGACTAAATTGGGAAATACGCAACTTGGGGTAATATCCACCTTTACACAGAATAACTGTGAATGTTCTGGGTGGTAACTACGTCGGGCTTCTTCGTCTAGAGCTGAAGCTTCGTGGATGTAGATGGGCTATTATTTTGCTGATGCTTGTAATGGTGAGAAAAAGAATTAACTTGGAGATGAAATTATGGTGTTTGGAAGGCATTGCCTGCTTGCTTCATTCACGAGACCTCTCCGAAGGGCCAAGTTGGTGTCTTGACTAGTGGAGAAAAACAACTGCATTTGTAGTATGGATCAATAGAGTGTTTCTACATGAAATTGAGGACCAAACAATTATCTAGGACCTTGGTTCGATCAATGAATGAAGTTTGGTCCTTTATGGTCGTCAAACACTTGGATATGGCTTGGAATCGTGAGGTTGCCTTCATGACCTAGGGGTATTGTCATTGTGCTCATCTATGAGGGGTTCAAAGTTAATGTTGAGGTAACTCTATCATTCATGCCTTCAATTATGATTCCAGTGTATGTTTACATCGTCTGGAATTTCGACATATTCAAGTATTAGTTCTCACATCCTTGGCCTTATGATGGTTGGTCTGAGTGGGAAAACTCTCTATCGTTATCTGGTGTGAATTGTGGAAATGAGGGTACTGGGTTCTGACCTAGAGAGCTCGATGCTCTAGTGTTTTTAAAATTCCTTGTTTGAAATTTAATTATTGTTTACTCGAATGGGAGTTTGGCAGCGAGGGGGGATGTTTAGGTTGGTTTTTCAATGAGCGAGGGGTCGTATTTTTGGTTTAATTATTCTTGGTGTGGGGATTCTTGGCTCTTTCTCGTCACTCGGGCCCATGTCCCTTTGTAGGGTGGCATTTCTCGTAGGCCTTTTGTCATTTATGGTCTCTAGTTCTATTGATAGTGTTGGAAATCCATCAACTAGGGGGGTCTCCATGATATAAAGTCCCAATTTGACCTCATGCCATTTGGAATATGAGCCTCAACTAGAAATACGACTAGTTTCCATAAGTGTGATCTCAAAGATGTGCCTTGGTTGCAATAAAAACATAAGAAGACATGCACATATCTTTGGTGATGGCAAGTGTGTGAACTTTGTGAGATATCATTTGAAATGAATAAAAGGTTCTTTCACACAAAATGAAAAGGAGTGAGCCTCTGGAAGAAAAGTAATAGTATTATCCTAAAAGAGACACATGAGAAAATGAAAGAATCATTACTTAGCCTACAAAGTAGTTCACAAGGCAACAATGAGCATGATAATATATACAACACACAACCAATAAGATACATACTAAGGTTAACGAAATAATTCATTGACATTAGCATACATGAAATAACATATACCATAGACATATAAAGAGTAGTCTTACCACATCCATGATATATCCATGAAAGTGTGTTGGCTCTAAAAGCTTCCAATCATTAAGTGAAAGTTCAAAGTATACATTTACAATGATATGACACTATCCTCAGTAGTGGAACATGAAGCCACCACTTGCTTCTCCAAAGAATGATACTCACTCCTATGTTAGACTAGAGAAGCCAAGGCTACCAATCTCAAGTGTCAAGCCCTTTGCTTGAATTATAAGGGCTTATTTATAACAAATTTGATGACCTTTCAGCCCCCTTTGTGACCTTTGATTTTCCCTCATGATTTTTGGACTTCTTTTGTCCTTGTTCTAACTAATGACCTTCATATTCCACACTTAACTGTTGGACTTCCACTTACATTTACACTTTTATTATTTTCTAAATACAATAAGATAAAACTCTCCACATAAGAAAAAATGGGCTAGAGCCTAATAAGATGAACTTTATACATCATGCTAGAGTTTTAGGAAACTCTAGCTCAAAAACTTCCACTTGTAACTCTGTTGTTGTTATACAACCAACTCACAAAATATAGGTCAGTGACTTCAAAATCATCCTCTTCGAAGGGGCAGCCTCCTTTACATTACACAAATGAACAATTCTTGGGTGACACAAATGAAAATACCTCCTTCCTATATATAGGAGTCTAAGGGGTCACAATATAGTCAAAGCCAACATAACAATAATAATGTAAGGGAAAAACAATAAAAATAGTCGGCTTCTATGGGGCACAATAATAACAATATGGGGACAACATGGGCACAACAATAACAATAAGGGGCTACAATGAAAACAATAATAAGGGAATACACTAGTATTATAGGGGCCTAACATGCCCCTCTCTTTCAGAAAAGTGTTGTCCTCAACACTTGAGTAGTTATGGATGCTTTTGTATAAAGTTCTCACTCTCCCATGTGGAATCTTTCGTTGGTAAGTTCTTCCATTTGATGAGATATTCATAAATTAGTTGATTTAGTAGTTGTCAAGTTCTTGCTTCTATGAATTCTTTAGGTTCCAATATGATTTTTTCTTCCTCGTCAAGTTCCGAAAATATTGTTTGAATTGGGAGCTTGTCACCAATAACCTTCTTTAAGCATGAAACATCGAAAAATGGGTGAACTCGGGAAGCTGTAGGAAGCTCCAATTTATATGCCATTGTATTATTCTTTTGCAACAAGTTGTACGAACCTGTTGTGCTTTGCAAACAAACCCCCCATTTCATATTATTTTTATTCACAAAATCATTAAAATATGAAATGGGTCCCTTTAGAAATAAAATTGATATCAAAAATTTTCTTTCTAAAAGGTCTGATAATCAAAGGAGCGCTTACAAATGAACCTTAAAAGCAATATTCATTGAAAATGTGGAAATAAAGCGAATATATGGCTTTTTGCGATAAAGTGATCGCAAGATCGCATATCACACAAAACATAAACAATGCACCAAATAACAAAAGGCCTTCCCCCGATGCGATAAAGCTATCGGCGATATCACAATCAGCAATCCCCTTATGTGCACCACTAATACACTGCATGGTAAAGTCCCAATGCGATAAAGCTATCGACGATATCGCAATCGGCTCCGCTCCTTTGCAAACATATGCGCATATGCCTTTTCGCCGATGCAATTTCGCAATCGGCAATCGGCGATCCTCTTGTATCGACCTTTATGCATATATGCCTTTCGCCGATGCGATATCGCAATCGGCGATCGGCGATATTCAAATCATTGTTAAAAGCCAGTCATGCGCTCCTTCCCGATGCGATGCAATAAGGCATGGTTCTCAATGTAAAAGCCGTTAAAGTGATTGGAGGCCCAATTTAATGATAATTAAGGCATAATCACTCCCGCTCGGCCGCCTATATGCCCATTGCATGCTTTAAGAGATTTTCAACCAAATTTGGGAATAATGGGCATTTATAAGGTGGCAGGCCCTATACGGTTACTTAATGAATCCCTGTCCTGAGATCTGCCTATAGATCATCTCCGCGCCGTGTGATAAAAGCAGAATATATTAACGTTCATGTTTTACATTTTGCTATCAACTCTGAATTTTACTGTTATCTCTATGTTACGTTGAATTCTCTTCTCTGTGCAGAATACAGTTTTACAAAAGGATTCCGACATGATGGGTAAAAAGTCCAAGAAGGTTGCAGGTTCTTCAAATCCACCAGCTGCAGGGCAATCGGCGCTAAATAGCAAAAAAGGCTTAATATCCAATACAACATGCGCAGGCCTAGCCAGGACAACTTGGCAAGGAACTTATGATTTAATAGAAGCCGAAAAACCAACACAGCAGTGGAACAATCCATCGCAGATTCACCAAAAAGGTCAGAAGGTTCTCTTAAGGATTTGGCAGACTCCTTCCTCCATAGAATTGCAGCAAGGGAGCAAATTCTCCCGTATACTGATGTGGTGAAATGGGCAATTGAAGAAATCCCCATCACTGATAGAACTTTCATCACAAAGGATGGGAGAATTTTTGGGTCATTTAAGCCTGAAGATCTGAGGCAAATGTATCATTTGCCTAAGCCGGAGAAGATTTATAATAGCGCCTTTTTGAAACAATTTGCAGACGAGTACGAGATCGAATCTGAACCTATCAAGGAATGGAGGCAGAATCCAAATAAACACAAGCATGAAGCCTCGGGTAAGTACTCAGTCGCCTCTTTGTGTTCACCTTATTGCTATGTCGGTATAATGATGTGTAGATTGTGGGGTTTGCATGAATCTGCCGTTTTTACCATTGAAATGATTCCTCTTATGGAAGCGGCAGTAAACAACATTATTATGGATTGGGCCACTATTCTTTCAGATAAGCTAGCATTGGCTGTTAGTGACTTTAGGAACAAAACTAGAGTCACTGAGAGGAAAATTCCCCCGTTCTACTACAGTGCATATATCTTGGATACTTTGTGTTTTAATTCTGAATTCCCTATTCTTGGCTGGAGGTGGACCGCACAGGACCCCTCGCCCATTCACATTTATCATCGCAAGATGTGGAAGACATCTTATAAAAACCACATGTATCAGATTTGCAATGGTTGCATGGTTCCTGTATATTATGCAATTTTTGATAAGCCTATTTCGAGGATATCCTACCTAGCCTCTTTTGATTTGCCTGCGGTGGGTAGTTGGTTTGGAGAGGAATATTTCACTTATATTAGAGTCTTTGGCAGCCAAGCCAACCCCCATGTCCTTCCTTTATATGTCCCTGATAAACTGTTAGCAAGGGAGATTGCTTACCAAATTACAGTGGAAAGCACCACCCAGACTCTTAAAAAGGAGAAGAAAAGGGGTTGGCCTACTTTCCCCTTTAGATGTGGAGTCTTCACTCTGCATGATCTAAAACATGCAGAAAAAGAAGCGATGAAGATTCAAGCTTTAAATCTTGCTACACTTCCAAATAGGCCATTCGACCCAAAGCGAACGGCCTATGCTGCTTTGGAACATGCTAAATTAGCATTATTCGATCATAAAGAAGACATGTTTGATGATATTTTCAAATCAGCCGAATCGATATTTCAGGCCAGACAACTC